>JAQQAE010005389.1:0-17681 GCA_029823295.1 Pseudamia nigra | reverse complement strand
GCCATCTGCCTCGACCGGTTGGGGTTAGTGGACAGAGGAGAGACAAAAGAAAAGAGTAGACAAAAGAAAAGAGTAGCAGTAAATATGACTGTGCACATTCTCGACTATGTGCTTTTAATAAAAATAAAAAACCTCCTCCATGGGTCTCACACATTAGCCTCCCTATTAATTTCTATGTATTCCATATTAATCTAAATAGTATTTTTCCCCTTTAGTTTTTGCTATTTCTTCTTGTTGTTCCCTGCTGGGTTAGCCAGGGGATAAAAGTTTGATACTGGTATGTTTATTTTCTCCAAACACACTCCTGTACACATCTTTCACTTAAGCATACCAGCATGTGGAAATCTTACATATTGAACCTTTAAATCCAGGTGCATTTCGTCGCATTTCATTACACTTTCAAGCAAAAAAAGTCTTTGGAAAATGTACTGTCAAAAAACTGAAGACAGGTAATTTTTGTGAACTCTTGAAAAGTGAACTTAATACAAATATGAGGTTCTCACCGATCAAAAACACTACAAACATAGTATGATCTTATATAATATGATGCATTGATGTAGATTAACCTACATAACTGTATATGAAGTAATCCGACCTTAAAGAGTTATGGCAGTTAAACTAGGCCCACACATACAAAATAAGCATCACATTGACCACTTTGACTTTTATTACTTTCGATACATTTTGAATTCTGTATGATCACTTTCAGATTTTCAGTTTGAATACACATTAAACAGTGTGTTGTGAATAGATTAACTGTGACACTGTGACATAGTCATTCCAACCTCCTGCCATATTTAGAAAACAGTCATTACCTAATGTGTAGTACATGTAAACCATGTAGCAGGGAACCCCTCCAGCCAAAGCTGTTTGGTCGTTACGGCAATCACCCTTTGGACACCTGCTGAGAGGAGAGCATGACCCGCATGTTCAAATGGGGAGAGGCAGACATATAAGATTCAGCCTCATACGGTCTTTAAATGGTTATGAATACCATGTATGTACTGTACCATCAAGGACCCCTTGACTCAAATCACACAGATACCACATCTACATACCACGTATTTAGTAATGGTATTAGTGAAAAGCTGTTTTACTTAAATAAGATAAGGTAAAGAGAAGACAAGATGAGATGAGACAAGACAAAACAAGACAAGATAACTTTATCTGTTCAATTAAACATTCAGTAAGTTTTTATTGTGCTGTTTATTGTGGTCATTTATTGTTCGTCAACTCCCTCACTAAGCTAATGGTGACTAGTTAGTGTAGATGCTTTACTCTCATAGTAATCATCATCATCATAGTGGAACAGAGCAATAACAGAAAGACACGAAGTACCGGTATCCATTATCTTGGAATGGAAACTCCAAGCTGAGTGTGTTCCCACTGCATAGTCAGAAAAACATGGATGTGCACCGGACAGCCGGCTCATTCGGAGCATAGACAACTTCTAAACACACATGCATTGTACAGGACAACATCTGTATGTGGCATTTTGGGCAAACAAATAGTGTAGTAACATACAGTGGATAAAAATGAACAGCATTTTGCGCATGAATGATGTAATACGAAACAAATTCACCAGAAAGTAGCAGTGTTCATTCAGTTGTTTCTTCTACCAGCCATATTGAATTGCAAAGTCAGAGTTGGTGGGGTTGCGTCGACTTCCACATTGGAATTCCATCTTGAGGGGGTGGTCCAGTTGAAGTTTCCAACAAGGAACTCAGAAATTGTGACTTGTGAGTACAACTTGAATGCACCATCTGTTAGAAATCATAGTGTAAGTTGTTATCAAACTTGTCGCCATCTTTGGAAGGGACAACTCTGCACTGATGTCTGCATAAACAAGCTTCACACATGTCAGATTCTTTATTAACTTGTTGATTGTGTGATATTCAACAGTTCTTACAGAAGTTAAATGAAGACTGATGTACCAATATAAACATCAAGGTAAACATAACATTAATTTTAATATAACATAATATAATATAAATCCTATTCTTTTTATTTTACAGAATAATTTAGAAAATAAATTTGCAAAACTCTAAGCTGGCTAATTTAGGTTCCTAGGTTCATTTTATAGCAACTGCACACTGAGAGACAATTTAGACTCAATTCAGAGCATGTTTTTCATTTTCTGTTTATGTCATGGATGTAGCTTACCCAAACAGTAGTAACTTCAAAAATGGCGTTAACTCATCAGTTAACTACTGGCAGTACACAGACTCCAACACAAACTTCAGCAAACGAGCATGTATGAATTGCATATACTGAATCTTTGGAAATCATACTGTCCGTCAGTGACGGGGCACTGTGATGTTACCCATCGGTGACTGAATTGCTGTTTCGAGACCAGTTGAGCTCCAGGAATGATCAATCATTCCTATGCAATCATCAATCATCGTCTAACAAAGTAATTTCAATTCTTCTATTTGCTCTACTATCTTAGTAACAAAGAAATAATTGAAAGATGGACCTGCACTTATTAGAGGGTTCAACTAAAATTGAGACCGTGATAACTGATGATGAAAATGTACTTAACATTTATTTAATAAGGGCAGTGCACGTTAATGAAAAATAATGCACTAAAACAATGACATGCATATATGCTTATTTATAACAAATACTTCTATGGTTATAGGTTAGACTAAAGGTGGGGAAAATTTTGAAATGATTTATTTTGGTGTAATTTTTAACATCACACAAAACTTGGCGTTTTAACAGGAACGTGTAAATTTTTTATATCCACTGTACATCTGTTCCTGTGTGGGTACCATAGAACAACATTACAAATAACAACATACAAATGGGAAAAGAAATGTACATCACACTAGAGGTTGAAAATGATCACACACTGGGTTCACCCTGAGCCATTGTTTAAGTTGTTAATTAATTTAAAGATCCAGTGAACAGGTCCAGCAAAAGCCGGAAATGTGCCGTCTACGATTTTGGCAAACTAGCTAGTAGCCGATTGTTTGTAGCAGTCTGCTACATATGTTTGGACAGGTGACCTGCCAGTCGACACAGCTTTCAACCTCATAGGTGCATGATCTCCAACACTCACGGAGTTGAAAACACTCAGAGCTAGCACCTGTAGCTTATCTGACCACACGATGACCAAGGAGAGACAGTCTGCATTTCAGATTCCTTCAACATCTGGTACAGGTAAGAAAAGAACAGACATACTAGCTTGACAACTGTGAGGATGTAAGAGTATTGATTGGCAGGATGCCCATTTAATCATTTATATTGGTCATTTATATTAAACCATCGGCTACTAACTAGTTTGTCCACTATTTAGACAGCGCCTTTAAGGGATCCAACACGTTTTGGAGCCAGACAGAGGTCACTCCAATGGCTGCCAGTGATATTACAACTTTAAGTTATTTCCACATATGTCTTATTGCAGAGCCCGGGGCCTCACACACTGCTAGAAAAACACAAAATAGAATAAAAAATATGTCAGCATTATTTTCATTGTAGGCTACAGCTATTCTGGCCAACACCAGAATGTTTCTAATCTGTGTTTTTAATCTTCATAAATGTATATGTCATCACACTTCAAATGCTCTGAATCTGTTAATAACAAAGACCTACATGGCAAAATAAATACCAACAAAATACGCATATATTTGTGTGAACTTACCCTTTACTTTTGCTGTATTCTGCAAGATGCAGGTAAAATAATTTCTGAGTCTTGAATCACCAGCTAATGCAAAGTTTTCCCATGTAAACAAGCATTAACTTTCATGCCCTCACACTTCATGTGTGGGATGGTGACGGCATCAGCGTCACCCACTGACACACCTCCTGAACCCTCAGTTATTCTTTGATTCATGAAATTGCCTCTGACGTCAGGCCTGTGTAAAAGCTCTTTTTTGGGAGGAGGGGGGGTCGAGCTCATTAAAACAATGTTAATTCTTGGGTACAGTGCCTATGTAACCAGGGAGACTTCCTAATGGTCAGTGAGAGACATAAATCTGTCCAAATGTTGCCGCTATTGTTGTGAGGTAGGCTGGGAGTGAAACAAAAAAGGTCACCTCAAATGTGGACTAATAGATATGGCAAGAAACGAAACAGAAAAAAATGGCTAAAATCAAAGCGTGAAAATTGAAAATGTAGAGGCGGGGAAGGTCGTTGAAAGGTTCCTGGGAAAGTAAAGCGTTTTGTGTCATGACAGGAATGTGTGTTTGAGCATGTGGTGCATCTCTGTGAGGGCATTTGGGTTCAACGTTCAAAGCCGTTCGTATGAGGAAGGTGAAAGCCTGGAACTCACAGGAGGTGTTGGCCTTCCTCTCCTGGCCCAAACAGGAGCTCTGGTGGAGTGACATCATCAGCAACAATATTGTAGGCAGCTCTTCAATGGCCGGGCCAGGCAGCTATAAAAGGAGCGTAGGGAGTCAAGTGTGGAAGTAATGAGAGGCAATCCACCACAACAGACTGACTTTATACCCCTGGGACAAACCTGTACTGTCAAACTGAGGAGACGCACCAGGTAAGTTCTTAGACAAAGGGCTGTAATAGAGGCAGAATACACCTTACATCAATTTTCTTTTTTTAGTTCAATGAATTTGGAATAAAATGTAACATAAATTGAAGGGTCCACTCAGAACAAATGCACATATTTGTAGCATTTCAAACTTTTATCATACTGTTTGAACTTAAATAACTAAACTGTTTTGCTGTGTAGATTAGTCCTGACATGTGTTCCACACATAATCTGTTGAACGGTGACTTTTTCACATTGACATAATTATCATGTGTTTGAGATTGTTTTTCAAAACTGTGCCCAAAGTTCAATTTAATTTTTGATTTCACCAAATTCTGCATTAAACTCCATATCAAACAAGCAAATTCAGATTCAGCTTACTTTAAGTGTACCTGTACAACTCCAGTCAAAAGTTTGGATACATGTTCTCTTTCAATGATATTACTTTATCTCATTATTTTCAGTCTTGTACATTAATATCGAAGATATATAAGCTGTGAAAGAGTCACAGTATGCTTCATATTTTAGATCATGACATCAAGCTTTCATGACATATTTGCACACACACCAGCATTCTATTAGAAGATTCAGGAGGTAGTCACCTGGAATGGTTTTCAAATCACAGGTGAGTTAATTTGTGCCATTCCTTGTCTTAATGTGATTTACACCATCAGTTGTCTTGTGCAGAGGAAGAGTGGGTACAGAGTTCTAGTAACCCTATTGGTAATACAGTACTACAACTACTTTGCTACTCTTTACTTACTTTACTGATTTCTTTGCCATAATATGGATGTGTGCAAGAGCTGCAGTAGCACTAATAGGGCTACTGACTTTGCATTCACACTTCATCAGCACAAGAAAACCGACGGCCAAAAACACATGAAGAATTAAATGGCACAAATGAACTCTTAAAAACACACCTGTCATTTGAAAATTGTTCCAGGTGACTTCCTCATGAATCTGATGAGTGAAAGCAAAGCTGAACGCTTTCACAGATTGTGTGTTTTAATGTATATGTTGAAAATAATTTTGAAAAATGTTAAAAAGAAGATGTGTCCAGACTTTTGACTGGCAGAGTAGGTTAGCAGTTAAGAAATGGCAGAGCCACCATGACATATATTTAGCCACTGACATAAATTGCAGGCAGTTGACAAACAGAAACTCAGATAATGATATAATACAATAAGAATTTGTGAGAGCTCCAACCACTTTAGTGCTTAAATAGACAAAAATATTAAAAGCCAAAACAAATAAACCATACTATACTACCATACTGTTTTCAGAAGTGGACCTCAATGAGTAGGAGGTATTTTTAAACTGACTTTTTTAAAATCTGATTTTACACTGTCTGTGTTTGATCCAGATGACAATAAACAAGAATTAGATTTTATACTGATGTACGATGTCAATCCAAAGAGTAGGAATCAACAAAATGGGCAAAAATGAATGAAAATTAAATTAAATTTAAAAAATGAACAAAATAAATGACCAAAAATGAAAAAAAAAGCAACAGATTTTGCATTAAGCATGTAGGGAGCACGTTGTTAAATGTTTCTCTTGATGTCTGACCCTGAACAAAATGTACTTTTTATATTTACCTGGTTCTGGAGCTGCCTCACAATTAAAGACAATTGCTGCACTTTACCTTGTTTTTACCTGTAGGATAAATAACATGTTTGAAGGTAATGTATGAGGCTGTAATAACTCAGTGTTGTGACGCGACTCATTACTTGACTCATTACTTGTTTAATGGAATACCTTTGTACTCCTGCTCAAGTACACATTTTTGTAGTTCCACTGTAGTCATTTTATTATAGAGTAACAATAATTTTACTTGAATGCTGTTTTTTTTTCTTGACCCACCCCTCTGATTGTTTTACACCCTAGGATGACAACTCTCCATCAGTTTGGTGAAATATTACAAATACTATGTAAACTCTTTGTAGGTGGACTGTCCAAATGACTTCTTCCCAAATTTTACATTAAAAGCAAAGTTTGGGGGTTTTTTTTCATGTCATAGCATTTAAAAAAATGGTTCCAGTCCCAGAGCTCCCACCTGACTTTATGTTTTTCATGTCATGACAGGTTATTGAAGACAATATGAGAAATCTGGACTGTAAAATCGTGCTCATGTCACTCTGCATTCTACACATCTCCTCTATCTGTGAAGGCCGTCCTCTGAGGTAATCCTTCATTTGTCTTTTCCCACTTATTCCTTGTATCTACAATGCAAAAAAACTTTTCCTTCACTCAGTTTCAGGATCTTTAACTTATCTTGTGTTTATACAGAAAAAGAGCTGTGAGTGAGGCCCAACTCATGCACAACCATGGAGAGCACAAGCAGCTGCAGGAGCGTAAAGACTGGCTCCAGATGAGACTCCAGGCCATTCTCCCCACGCCGTCCTGGGAAAGTGGAGAGACAGACTGGCCAAAGAAAAAACGACTGCGGCTTGAACACCTGCATGATGTGCACTACCTGCACAAGCTGACAAAGGAGGAGATCAGGCATGCAATAGCCTTCTTGGAGAAGCTCCTTGAGTCAAAACAGTCATGATTTTGTTTTCATTCAGGCTATTTCTTATTTGACTTTCTCACACAATTCCAGTTTAATTTTGTTTTTCTTGTACTTAGGCTCTTCTTTGGCTACATCTTTTTGTAGGATGTGAATTTTATTCTATTTATTTGACCATGTTATATTTTGTTTAGCTTATTTCATATTATTTATTGAATCAAACTGCTATTTATGGAACGAATACGAGAAAATTACTTCTCTGATTTGAATGCACTTTCATTTAGCTGTGGTATTGTAAACCACTTGTAACAGAGCTGCTCTAAGAAAAAAATCACATTACGAGATGGACCAACAGCAATTTGTAATTTAACTCTGGCATTTAATATAACTTTTCGGTCTTTTAGTAGTGTTATTTTTCCATCCTATCATGTAAGATTTTTGATTAGTCCAATCACCCCTTACTTCCCCTTACTTCTTCACTTCGTGTTAGTTTGCATGTCTTAATATACGATACTATTGTTTTAATAGGCTTTAAATGTAAACTAATAACAACGACGAAATAAAAACATATACACTGTTTCGAAAAGGCTGGTGTTTTAATTTTCCAAACATTAGTCTTCCATGCACATGTTGAGTTGTTCATCTTCTCGCGATATTTCACGTGAACTCCGCTTCCCAAACCAAAATAAAGATTCCGGAGCAAACAAGTACACGAAGGCTACTACAGCATTGGGCATCAGTTTTAAGGCTGAATTACGTGCTTAGCAGAACACCGACTAGAAACGGACTGTTTCGACAACGTGGAATGGAAATGTAACACACAGAGGTAAGGCGAAGTTATTTTGAGCACTTTTACAGTGCCAGCTAGCTAAGCTAACGTTAGCAGTTGCTGAAGTGTTTAGCTTCTCCAGCTAACTTTAAAGGCTAACCAAAAACATTAAAATCCTTTCAGTCTCTTTAAAGTCATGTATGTGCAATGACGTCTTCGTTACATCACTGTTAACTTCACAAAAACGCTTATTATGAGCATTTCCCACAAAAGGAGAACGCTAGCACTGACATTTATTATAGAAGTATTAAGTTTGTGAGTCGAGTTTCGAGACTGAACAAATGCGTTTCAATTATCAGCACCGAAATATTTAATGAAGCCTGATACGTTAGCCATGTGTAGACTGTGGCCATGGTTAATATGTCTTAGCCTGCGCAGACTTTACTTAAATGTGGAAAATCTGGATTTATTAAATGCTGAAACATCATGGATACGAGTCCGTGTAAATATGTAATTAATAGAATATGAATGAATTGCTTCGAAGGACTTGTTATTTGTTCCCCTTTACGTTTATTCAGATCAAGAATGGTACAGTTTGGAGACAGACAAGTGAGGAGCGTTGATGTAGAACAGGCAGATGTTCACATAGTTAATCATTGTCTGTGGTAAAGCCGGGCAGTCCATCTGTCTGTTGAACAGCAGGAGTTAGAAGTTGACCTGAGAACTGGAGGCCTAATGCTTTCCAAAGCACTAACTTAAAGGTCCGTTTGTGTGGTGTGCTCTAATGTAATATGAACACAACCCATATTTAGTAGCAAAATGGATGCATTTGTTTGTAACGATTTAGCATGATAAAGCTGATGAAATGTCTTGTAAATGAGTGTCGTTGTCTGTCAGTCAATGGATGCTGATTGTACAGTGTCCACAGAAAGGCTTATTCACAACACTTTGTCTGATCATAGGGTAATGCATATACTGTATTACATTAGCATTTACTGTATGTGTCATATGGTTGATAGCAATGCCAACTATTTCAGAAGTGAGGGAAGATTTTCATCTACAGTCAGCAATAATTGTATTGGTTTGTTGTATTGGTTTATTTATTATTATTTTATATACCATTTGATTATTTTTTTTTTTGCTTGTCGCCGTTCTCGTTTTGGCATTAAAGTCTAAAACTGTTCCAGACAGCCTTCAGCCTCATTCTGGCTGATACTGTATGACGCTGCATTCATTGCTGTCGGAAATACTAAAATTACCAAGTCATCGTGGGATTGTAATAACCAGTGTAAGCAGACGAATAGACATGAATATCAGATATAGCGTAAACGAGAACCCTGAAATATACTGTACATATGATGACTCGTGTAAATGAGCATAAGTCTTTTCCATCCGTATATCGAGGTGTTGTGTTCCTTACTGGGCTGAGAATAGACCATATTCAACGTGTTGCATAAGATTTTGGTCCACAGTGAAGCAGAGTGAAGACAATAATCGGAACTCCCTTTGTGAATAGCTGTTCAAATAAGTTAAATCCGATAGCAGGATGACTCTGAACCTCACATTGGACCTAAGAGCTACGTTGTCTGATCTTCCGAGTGACACGTGAATGCAGCATCGCTGTGCTTCAGTCGAGCACGCGGCCATTCACAGTTTTGAGGTCCCTCCGGTGACTCTGGAAGACTCGCCGGTCTCCGTCACGTTCAAGACACATTTGAAGCTCCAGACGGTGGTTTCTTAATTTTTTTTAACCATCGAGTTAAAGTCCGGGTTGAGTGTGTGTGAAACGATGCTGATGAAGTTGGAAAGTAATGAGCGAGGATGCTGAAGCTGCCGGAAAGCCCGCTTTGTTCGGAGGAGCGCAAGGCTTTTGTGCTGCTGTCATCCCGCAGCTCATCCCCTGCTGCTTTGTCTTCACCTGGCCCTCTGATACCGACCGGTAGGTTCAGGTCCGCTCTCTACTGCACCGGGTCTTTACCTGTACCATTGCATTACATGGTTAGTACACAGTATTACTGTTTTATTTATTTATTTATTTATTTTTTGTATAATTTCCAGTAATCCCTTTCATTGTAATGGTGTCCTGACAAATAACTGTTCCCCCAATGGGACTCCGTCTGGCTCTGGTACTCTTTACTCCTCTTAAGAGTTAATACTGATGGACTTTTTACCAGTAGGCTTTTATTCTTCATGATATTAGAAATTGTTTTCATTTAAAGAAAAAACATGTTTATTTAATGCCTTTGATATTTATAGTAAAGAGGATGTAGACGCTGTTATAAAATGGTCCACTGGAGACTTAATCTTGGATCTTTCATTGGTGTCTAGCCCAGACTGCTGCACAGAGCAGATCCTCTGCCCATCAGTGTGTTGGTGTCAGCAGCCCCTAAATAATAGATGGGACCCTCACCCCTTGGGGCGCTCACCTCATGCTTTTAATAGCCTGCTAAGATGCCTCCCTTGCATCTTTGCCTGAGTTATTGCAGCTTTTGTAAACTTGGGTTTGTTTCCACACAACGAAACCTTTATCAGGGGCTCCTGGATGTGACCTACCGGTATTCACCACAAGTGATGACAAATCACTGTCTGAGAAGTGATGCACCCCTTGAACAGAAAACTGGGTGAGAGTAATGTGCTTCTTCTCATTCTACTCGTGTGTGTGAAATCTTTGGCTGTTGTACATTTGCATTACCATGCGAAAGATGAGAGGAGCTTCCTGCGCTAAGTGAAATATTACCTCCTCAGTTCCTTTGTTCCCTCTGTCCTGCTGGTCTGGATGCTGGCTGGCTGCCTAGTTGGCTGCAAGACATGCTTTGTTTTCATTTTCTCAATTGCATGAAGCATTATAATCCTATTCCTAGTGTAGCTAAACAAAAGGTGTTTAAGCTGCGGCAGACAGTTAAATTAGACACACACGTGTTGTAATCATTCATCTTTACTGGAATAGACAACCCCGTCACACTGAAAATATATATTCACTGTAATTTTCTGTCCGACCGGTTTAAATGAATGGCATTAAGGCTGTTTTCACATTGTCATCTGTACTTTGCCTGTTATTTGGGTAAAGTGAGGTTGTGTTGGCATGTGAACATGAACCAAAAGGTCTCTGTGTGTTTTATATGTGCATCATTGAATGCACCTTTTTTCTTTTCCACAGCTGCTATGGTGACCCCTGTCTTCAAGGACATAGCCTGTGTGGGGCTCTGTTGTGGAGCTGACATGTTTGTGTGTGCACTTTTTCCTTTCTCTTTTAAAAATACTTTACCTGTACTACCAGTCAAACATTTGGACACAGTTTTTTCCATTTTCAACATTGTAGATGAATACTGAAAGCAAACAAACTGTGAAAAACATATATGGAATTACACAGGAAACAAACAGCACACACACAAGAGTCTGTTTCTATTTTAAATTGTCCAGAGTAGTCACATTTTGCTTTGATGGCAGCTTTACACACTCAAGGCATTCCCTCATCAGATTCACTAGGTAGTTTCATGGAGCAAGAGTTAATTTGTACCATTCCTTGACTTCTTAGTGTGCTTTAGACCATCAGTTGTCTTGTGCAGAGGAAGGTGGGTGCAGAGTCAGTAGCCCAATTAGTGCTACTACAACTACTGTACAAATCTATATTGTGGCAAGAAGCACGCAGTTAAGTAAAGGGAAAAGGCAGTCAATCAATTTAAGAAATAAGGGTCAGTCAGTCTGAAACATCTCCAGAACTTCAAATGGTGCAGTTGCCAAAACCATCAAGCAGTATCTCAGGTGCTGTAATTTGTCAGTTTCTGGGGCTGGTAATTGTAATAAACTATCTCCTCTTCTTTTCCTGGGACAGTCCTCATTAGAACAAGATCTATCATTCAAAGTTCTTGAGATTTTTCACACCAACTAAACTTAATGTCTTAAAGTAATGATTGACTGTCTTTCCTCTTTACTTAATTGAGTGTTCCTTGCCATAATGAATTTGTACAATAGTTTTAGTAGTACCCTTCCTCTGCACAAGGCAACTGATAGTCTAAAGCACATTAAGGAGGCAAGAAATGGCACAAATTAACTCTTGGCAAAGCATATCTGTGATTTGAAACCCATTTCAGATGACTACGTTGTGAATCTGATGAGAAAATGCCTTGAGTGGGCAAAGCTGTCATCAAAGCTAAATCTGGCTACTTTGAACAATCTAAAATATAAAACATGTTCTGAGTTGTTTAACACATTTTTCTTCATGACATATTTCCATACATGTTCTTTCACAGTTTGGATGTCTCCAGTATTAATTTACAGTATTAAAACTAATAAACACTAAAGGAGATGTGTCCAACCTTTTGACTGGTAGTGCATTTATATACTATTAAATACACATTTACATGGGCCCTCTTATAGCCCTGTATGCAACATGTTCAGGCATGTTAACAAGTTTGAATCTATATCGCACATACCGGTACTGTATGACCATGTTCATACCTTGGTGCTTTCCTTTGAATTATTTACTTTTGCCATGTTTCTGTCCTCTACAGTTTTTATTTTGCATTTCATACACAGGGTCATACATCTTGTTTTGTACTTCCTGCCTTAAGAATAACAGCACTAATAGGAATTCAGAAAAAAATAATTTGTCACCTTGACTGGATGCTGTCAGGCTTTTTTTCTCCCTCATGACAAGGTGATGTTCAGTCATCTCTCAATGCTTTGTTGGGACTTTTTTATTGCATCTTTGTCTACTTTCTGTTTTTTGTCTGCTCAGCCAGACACGTAACCACAAAACCACTCAGACAAACAGAAAGGCCCCTCAGCAGACAGACGGTATGATGGTGAGACGTCTGCTACTTCTCTCATTACAAGCCTCTGAGATCCAGGTACACCAATTAATCAGCACTGATAGGACATTTATCCCAGCTATCAGTATCAGCTGAAGTTTTGGCAGGTAATCAATTCCAGGCTTCTGGGAAAACATACTACATAGATAAAAAAGATTAAAACATATTGATGCTCATTTCCACATTTATTGCTTAATTGGTTTGTTACCTGATTAAGATTAATTTATGTATTTATTTTAGCTTGGTTCAAGAGAGATGTTATCGCTGTCAACTATTTCCTGCTCAAAACTATTGTTCTATATTGCCCTTTAAATACTTCATTATCAGTCATCCTCTACTTTGAAATTAAACATGCACAGGCTGCCACCAGGGATAGAAATTTTCTTAAGTTCATAATAATTAAAATATGCTTACAGCTGAACTATATATGATTTCTATAATATCTAAGAGTCAACTAGGTCTATGATCAAACCAGTCAGTTTTACTTAAGCCCGGTTATATTTAGGTATATTTGAGTCAGGCATGACATCAAATCTTAATACCTCAACATAAACGTCTACTTGTTGTAATAAATTAATTTAAGGCTGGATGATAGCAGGTGTACTGTTTGTAAATGACCAAATACATTGAGTTTGTTTAAGCCACTGGCATCAGTTTCACTTTTCTCGCTCTTTCCCTCTGCTGTCAGCCTTTCTCCAAAACACATTAATTTAAAATGAGCTGAGTACCAGCATTTTTACTCCGAGCATTTTATCATGGGTTTGTACGGTGATTGTAAGGAATTCAATGTTCTTTCATTGTTGATAAGTTGTTACTGAAAACATAACTGATCAGATGCTGTGATCAAATATTAAGTACAGAGAGGTAGCTGCATTAGAGAGAGAGAGAGAATTTTTAAACTCATTTAAGGTTTTCCTTACTCATAATCATAAATATATCAGATCCATTAATTAGTCATTGTAAATGATTGCTCTGGCCCCAGTAGAGAAAGATACATAACCTACATGAAGCTCTTTACTTTAGTGAGACATTTGTGTTCTTCATTGATGTGTATGTGTGCATTTCTCTGGCCTTTAATTCTCCGCTAAGTCTTTTCTTAATAAATAATAAAAGAAAGTCTCTCTGCTCTCGTTTTGTGTCTCAGTAACTGGTCATCATCATATTTCACAGCAGCTCCTCTCATGAGAGAAAAGCTCTGTTCATTACTAAGACCTGGATGTGTCTCTGCTTTAGAAGCTCAACATTATTGATCAGATATGCAGGCGCACTGTCGCGGTGGAAATGGATGAATAGATCATCTACGCGACTCAGTGAATGTAACGTAGCGTCACTATAATGGAAGAATAATGTAATTAGAATTGGCTTTGTATTTCTTTTCTTACACCATTAACAACATTGTGCATCTGCTGAACCATTTTATATCCTTTGAATATGAACTTTAGGTGTTTGTGCAGAAAGAGATTTTTCTAAAACATTATACATGTTAGGTATAGTCACTGTGAAAGGACTGTAAACTATCTAGCAATGAATTGTGGAGTTTCACTGGTTTTCCATTAGTTTTGAATGCAGGATTTTTCATTTTGACTCGACAATGCAGTAGAGACACATTCTTCCTGGCCTTTCAACTAATACTAACACATTATTATTAGAGCACAGCGGCATCAGAGGTACTGCAATTGAAGCAAGTCAGTAATTTATTAACTTTCATAAAGGAATAGTTTGTTATTGAGATGAAGGAGTTTGAATCGAAGGCAGGGAAAGTGTTCTTTGGCTCTGGGATTCTGGTGGTATTGAACCCTTCACTTTTTGTATTAGTTTTTTTTTTTTTTTTTTAAGTTTATTCAGATTTTTTGTTTTCAAGTCCAGTTTAATTAGTTTTATTATGTGTAAATATACTCTACTAGTCAAAGGTTTGGACACACTATCCTCAGTGGTTTTTCTTTATCTGAAAAATGTCAATAACTTTGAGCGTGTCCCAAAGGACAGTCTCAGGTGGACCATCTCAGGAAAGGTAGGCCAAGAGCGACTTCTGCTCAAGATAGTTGAGTTGAGAACTGGGAATGACTCTGGAAAACATGGATGTGTACTGGAAAGCCGGCTCATTCGGAGTATAGACAACAGTGTAGTAACGCAATGGATAAAATTGACTGACACTATATGTATGATTGACGTAATGTGAAACAAATCCACCAGAAATTAGCAGCATTCATTCAGTTGCTGTGAATGGCAGCCATATTGCGTTGCATATTGCAGTTGGAGTTGGTGGGGTTGTTCCAAATTTGGACATTTATTATTAACCTTAATCTAGTCAAAAATGGTGTTGAATGTTTGGCCTGATGCCTTGCTTATCTCTAATAGTAACCTCATTGCTTTCTTTTTTGGCTGTTGATCTCTACTGTGCAGTAATAAATTATTACTTTTCCTCTAATGTGATTTAAAATTTTGATGTTCCTAACAGTGCAAGTCTAAAAGAAGTTTTAGAGACTCAAACTATGCATTGCTACTGTATTTTGTATGGTGTATGGTGTATAGTGTGCTTGCATCACTTTACATTATTATGTGCATTATGGTGTCGAAGTCCTTTGTAAAGTGGAGGCTAGACATTATATCAACAACTCTCCCAGGGCTGCTTATCTGTCCCTGGAAATCACTGATTTATAGCTCAGCACTTCAGGAAACATCACTAAAACAGGGAGGAGGAGGGGGAGTGCTTATAACTGGTCTGAATCTGTGCAAAAACCAGCCTGTGCAGCAACTCAACTGCCATTTCAGTCAGTCAGCCTGTACCTAAGTGAGTTCAGATAGTTTCCCATGGATCTGCTGTCTAATGGATGTCAGGGTGGTGTGTGTGTGTGTGTGTGTGTGTGTAGCTGCAGGCTGAGGCTGAGGCTGGGTTAGATGGATTGGTGTGTGCAGCTCTCAGCTCCTGTACGGGTTCACATGAGTTGACAGCAGAGTTTTTACAGTTTCTCAGCTCTGCACACGAAAAGAAACCCTCAGCCTTTGAGAGAATTCTGCACCACTACGTGTGCATATGAGAGAATCTGATCCGTGTACTGTGTAAACTCATCTCATTGTTCCATAATGCCATGTATCAGTGGATGGATGTCATTAGAAAGGTCTCCATTTGGAGCTGCAGTTTGTGTCTGTGTCTGCCAAAATCTGTAACATGAGTATAAGTGGCAGCTAATGGTTATTGTCACTGATTATCTTTGAGTTTTAGGTTGAAAAAAATTTAGAGAACTGTAAGAAATTCTCTTTGAAATTATTCTAGAGTACGACCAACATTATGTAACAGTTTTTTTTGCCTGCTGATTTTATTTTTGATTAATGAAGTAATTGTTTACTCAATAAAAATGTCTTGTTTGGTCTAGGTTATCCATTTATGGACATAGAGAAACATGACAGTATTTACATTTTAAGAAGTTAAAATATGAGACTAAATAATGCAGATCTGATGATGCTTAATATTTATTTATTTATTTATTTATTTAAGGGAGGCAGGTAACAGATAAATGACAGTACATACACAAAGCAAACATAAACACAGAACATTAAGAGAAGCAGGCTAAAAGTGGTCACAGACTTGATTTGTTTCATCCACTTTTTCAGATATTGAACCTAGTTTTCAGCAGTGGCATGTACTGTAGAGTAAAGAGAAAGAATACGTAGGTAAAATTACTGTTACTATGTGATTTTAATGACTCAAGTTCAAGTAGAAGTACTCATAAAAATAAATACTTGAGTAAGAGTAAAAAAGTGTCACAAGAAAACTACTCAAGTAGTGAGTAACTTGATGATGTAGAATGTCTTACATTAATTTTTGTTTAGTTTTATTGGTTAGTTTGATTCATTGGTTTGTTATTGTTTTTCTCATTTTCTTGTGTATTTGTTGATTTAAAAAAAATTTTTTTTACAATGTTCTTGGTTATACAGTATTTTGCAGTTTTATTAATTCATTATTTTTTTTAGCATTTTTTGCCTAATTTGTGTTTTTGTTCATTTTACTCATTGAAATGTGGTCAAATGAGTAGGAGCACATTTATTTCCACTATAATTGTAATTGAGTATGAGTAAAGAGTATTCTGTAAAACAGCTACTCCCAGAAGTACACTTTTTGGAACATATTATTCAAGTTCATGTAATTGAATAAATGTACTGGAGTGCCTTTGGGTTTAAGAAAATCGTTCAAAGGAATATGACACAAATTTGCTAATTTTTGACATCAGCATGATTCCAGTAAAGTGAATAAATAATGACCCGTACATTTAAAAAGCTTCTTTCCATAAAACAGTTTATTAAAGCTAATATAGAGTATTGTTTCTTTCCAGAGTAAAAGGGAAGTCCAGTTTTTCTCTGTTTCTTTTGTGTAGGTGCTTTGCAGAAACACTGCTGTGTAGCTTTGTAAATGGTTGGGAAAACCCTGGTCATATCACACAGTTCTTTCCAGGCATATTTAACCCAGCAGCACACATGTAAGCTGTACTCCTCTCTGTGTGCGCGTCCTCTCTCCACCAGTGATCAGCCGTGCAGTTTGTCGGTGTTGGACTGCGACCACCACCCCCAGCAGCAGGTCAGCACCATGAGTCTGTACGGGGCAGGGGCTGGGGCCGGGGCTGGTGCCAGCGGCGGGGCTGTCGGTGGAGCAAGAGGCGGAGGAGAACATTACAGAGAGCAACGGCGACGCTCCAGTGACCGCTCACGTGACTCTTCCCATGAGAGAGGAGAGAATCAGCTGACTCCCTGCATCAGGAACGTCACCTCCCCCACCCGGCAGCACGGTGAGAACAAAGGGAGGGAGGGGTTAGGTGTGATGATGTGTTTACTGTCTGTGTGGCTTTTATTAAAGTGGAAATGTGCAATCCACACTTCAGCAGCACTTGTTTTACACATAGAGAATGTGACAAGCCAATAAATCAGTCCAGCTGTCTGTGTGCAACCCAGGAGAGGGGGTGCAGTCTTTGTTTCCATTGAAATACTATAATAAATTGATAACAATGATAAATCAAATACATTTTATCTGAGGCGTGTGGCTTTTTCTTCCATCGACTGGACTGGAAATTTGGTTGAAAACGTTTCGCCACCCATCCGGGAAGCTTC
>JAQQAE010005388.1:0-17681 GCA_029823295.1 Pseudamia nigra | reverse complement strand
AAAAAGTCCTGTCTCCTGACCCTGCACTGAAAATCTAAATTTACTCTGCTTCTTTTCCTTGTGTGTTTTTAGTCCTGAAAATCTACAGACATATTGCAGCTGCAACGCGCCGTGTGATGCAGGTGACGTCCTGCCTTGTTATCGTGCACAAAAATTTGTGTAATTCATGGAATTGTAACCAGAATCACAGCCTGTACAATCGTTTAATCACACAGAGCTAAAATGTTCCGATTTAGGAGAATTCAGTTAAAGTGAATAAATGAAAAAAAAAAACTGTTGTGTTATGTCTTTAAAACATTGAGCTTCTGTATTTTTTCTCTACGACTGAGTTGACAAAGTACAAATATCTACCAACACTGCAAATAACAATATTGCAATATGGATTTTTCTCCAAATGGTGTACGGACATTGAAATGGCGTTCCTCCACCTGCACCATCAGTTTCCTCTGACTCTACTCCCACAATGTTATTAAACCACAAACAAACCACGAATCAGGAGCGACCACATGATGTCCATAGTAGAGATAATTAACATCTTTTGCTGTAAGTTTATCTTCTCAAAGCAGCAAATCCACCAGGTCTGAGGTCACCGTATACCACCTACGTTCTGACCATACAAGATCTAAATCTACTCTGACAGACCTGCGTATCCTTTATGCCTGCGACGATTCAAAAATCCTGCTGTGCTGGACTGATGAGGTGGAGAGAGCGGAGAAGAAGAGCTGCTGTGTGAGCTGGGATGCACATGCTGCAGATCTGGACTCACTGTTTGAAACGAACTGAATGCAAACGTAGCACGCATCAGTTCTCAACTTGTTTCTCACACTTGTTAGTGTTTTCAGGACTGTAGATGTCAAGTAATATCAAGCGGTAGGAAGTAAGATTAGCCTTGTTTACTACGGTCACAAGCTGCTCAGTGTCCAGCGTCAACTCATGCCGCTCGCAAACAGAGAATCACGACTGATCCCAACTCAACTCTATGAACTGAGCTCGCACCTTGCAATTTGGGGAAAAGAGGGGGAGGGAGGTGATACATGTGGATAGAGAGAAAAAAAGCACAGCTTATCCGAATGGAGCTCATGAGTGAGCAAAATTATGAAGACATAGAAAAAACCCTCTTACTGCACATTTAGCAGATGACAGTTTCTTTACAATAACAAAGCAAGGTCAGAGAGAGTTGGGGTGTGTATGTAAAATGTGCATATGATTCAATGGATGCATTGTGATAGAAAGTCAAGAATCCTTCCCCAATGCAAATTGTCCAGATTTTAAAGACCATGGTGGTTCACACCATGGCAGGCAACGTGTCCTTCAGAAAGTTCATCAAGCTCTCAATCAGTATGTTTTTGAAAGCAGGGGAGGTGGTGAGCAGCACATTCTTGAGCAGAGTCGCTTCCTGGGGGAGATAACAGCCTGTTCCGAGGCCATTTGGGATCCGAAGACAGTTGTTCTGAGTTTTTGGGGGGAGAGAATGAGCACATAAAACATGCAGACAGACACAGCAAGCAGGGAAACGGGGGCGGGAGCAGGTAGAAATGCGTCGCTCTCTCTGAAAGCCGGAAAAGGAGACTTGTATCTTCACATGTCCAACAATGATAAAAGTCGCGAAGTCGAGTCATGACGGCTGCACATCACCGAGACTGAGTCCTGGCGATTCAACACATTGAATCGGCACAATTTCTTTTGGAACGACATTAAGACTGAAAAATCTGGGAAAAACCACCACGCATCAAGCAGAGTTCCAGTTTAGATGAGACGAGGTGAGTCGTGTTTCTTTTTGTGCGGCCGCTTCATTGCACCTCTGTGCTGTGACTGAATCCAGTCCCTCTAGAGCTGGACAGTCCTGTACAAAGCCTCACACGAGGATCATTACAGGTAGAAGATCCATGATCTGGATCACATTTGGGTGGGTTTTTCTAACGCTTGCTGTGTGTGATAAGGTTTCATGTGGCCCTTAAAGGTGCAGTTGACCATGTTGGGAAACAAACTAGCAGCCTTTTGTTTGTGGCAGACCAATATAAATCATTAAAAAGGTGACGTGCCGGTCACCTCACAGTTGTCAAGCTAGTATGTCTGTTCTTTTCTGCACATCTGTACCAGATGTTGAAGGAATCTGAAGTGCAGGCTGTCTCTCCTCAGTCATTCGTGACTACATGAGCCTGGTCACCTCTGGTTGTAAGCTGCATTGACTGGCAGGTCACACTGTGACAAACCCCGAGCTAAGAGCTAAATTCCCAACATCGTCGCCGGACCTTGAACCTGACACGCTGCACGGAGTTAAAATGTTTGTACACGTGAACGTAACTCAAAATGATCTGTGTGAATGTGACTCACAGAGCCAGTCCACTGTCTGAAGTCATCATTTATTATTACAAACCAAATGCAATAAGTTAAAGTTAACTCACACTCAAACTGAACACTTCAGTGTTCGACTCAAATCGCTATACAGGGACTTAAATAAACACGTTACCATAGCAACATTATTGCAAATAGCTCATGGAGAAATGTTCTCTCTCCCTCTCTAAAAAAAAAAAAAAACTGTAATTACGCTGGTACATGGCAATTTAAAATAAAGCCGCACTAGTTCACCATGAGGCTGTCGTTGCTGACTTTCTCTTCAGGTTGTGTCGTTCACTCTTCACGTATGAAACCTGCATGTTGTGATGTCACCTGACAAAACAACACCCCCGACTATTCCAACCACTGGTTACTGCGTCGTGGTTCTGCTTTAAATGCTGATGCACGGACACTGCTGTGCAGAGGTCGTAACGGAGGTGGCGGGTTCTGATGCGTTCACTGACACGGGCCTGGCCTTACATCGACAAGTGGCTGAAATGACTCACGAGCTGAAATGCTTTTATCAGCTAACTTCAAATGAATGAATCAGCTCCTTCAGCTCCTGTAATGGATTATTCAGTTGAATCTCTGCCGGAGTAAGCAACACGTACACCATCCACGCTACAAAAGAAATATTCCTCCTTTTTAGTGAAGCTCACAGACGAGGCTTCAACATAAACACACACACACACACACACGGTGCGAAGGAAATGGTTGATCGTTATCGTACAGTCTGAATCAGACCGTGACCTCGGCGTCTTCCTTCTTAAAATATCCTGTTTGAGCAGCGACAGACAGACAGACAAGATGGGATGCATGATGACGGACAACAGACAGAAAACAAACGTACTGAACCGGGATGAAGCTCTAATTTTTGAAGAACTGGATGTTTTTCATAGAGCACATACAGTTCCACCATGTCGCTGCACATTTTGTCATTACTGTATTCATCAGTTCATTTATTGAGTTCAGCCTGTACATCTGAAAACTGTACCTAGTCCCAAAGTGCAGTGGGCGGAGGACATGGATGCACAGTGGGTTATAATGATAAAGGCAGGAAAATGTCCAATAATGACAATTTCTGGACGATTCTGCCTTGATTTCATGGCTCGGTTTCTATTTGGAAATGTAATGACATTCCAATTTATCACTTGGTGCAATGGTAATTTAGAGACTCCTACCTTCATGCCAATTAAGCAGCCACAGAATTGAACTGCAAAAAAGAACAAAAAAAAAAAAAACACCGAGGAGCATCACTAATAGTCTGTGATATCCTTCACTAATAACAGCCGAGTCTTTTAGAACGAAGAAAACAACTCATGAGGAATTAATCCCCAAGGTACAATTTAGTGTTTGACATAAGCAGGAAGATATTCAGCTCTTTATGTACAAACACACACACCCACACACACACCCACACACACACACACCCACGCACACACAGTAGATTGGACTTTTGTACAGTAGACCCTGGGGCCTTGTTACACGAAGAGTCAGATCAAAGCTGTAGTGCCGAGGAGGAAAAGAAAAGAGTGTGAGTTACAAAGAGAGAGAGGGTGTAGCTCCTCGACTGAACACAGCGATGACTCTAACTTCTACTTTTACTCTAATTATCTCCTCACTCAGTGCCAGAAGAACAGAAGCAGCAGAGAAACTGCCATCTATTCATCCTTTTAACACTCTGCAGTAAGAGCCTGGAAAAGATCCAGTTTCTGCGTCACTGCTTCAGGCATTGTTTACAGTGGTTTACAGTAACAGAACTACACCCTTTACTAGTAGGTGACCCAATCAGATGGTTAGTTGACTCAAAATAATCCAACGTTTTCTAAATGTCTCTCCAGTGGTTTTCATTTTAAGAGGACACGAGCCCAAAGGAATAGAGATCAATTATTTTGATTTATGGGAGCATATGTGGAGACGAGGCGTGGGCTTCTCAGTGTCTCACCTGTTCAGTTATAGTTTGGTTGGTTAATGTCACTGTTACGGTTAACGGAACAACAAGCAAGAAAAGGTAAAAGGCAGCAACAACCCAGAAGGCAAATGACAAAATATCCATCCATCATCTTCTGCATATCCTGGTCGGGGTGGCGGGGGCAGCAGCCTGAGCAGAGGAGCCCAGACTTCCCTCTCCCCAGCCACCTCCTCCAGCTCCTCGGGGGGGACCCCCGTCGTTCCCAGGCCAGCCGAGAGGCAGAGTCCCTCCAGTGTGGAATATGCAGTCCATCTGTGGAAACAGATGGAAAAAGGCCTGAGTTCTATAAGGTTTTTGAAAATATCCACATAAAATCTTTCAGAAGTTTGGATGCAGTATATGATCTGACCAGTTTAACTAAACGTGTGTCCTCCATATTTGTCTATTAATATCATTTCTGTGTTAATCTGTCTTCTAAAGAGTTTTCACGTCTGACATGTTCATGTTCAAAGTCCGGGTTTTTAAAGGCCACTGCTGAGATTTACTGAAAAGCATCTCAAAGACAGCATGGGGGGCACATATTTCTGCTTTTGGCTTTACTGCAACTGTATTTGTGGGAGTTTCAGTCTCAGAGTGCAACATTTTGTAATTTTACATTCTCGTAGTGGTATATTTCCTACCAGTAGTTGTGTCATTATGGTTTATTTTTAATGCTAGAGGGAAGGCCGTATCAGAACATATTGTTTTTACATTTTCAGATCCGACCAGCTACTTGTGCCTTTGGCTTGTTCTATCTGAGCTGGGCCTCTTGCTGCTACCGTAGGCACACACCAGGCTCAGCATCTCCGACATCCTGCCGACGTCCACAACCCGAGTGGCAAAAACTCACCTCGGTGGAGGAAATTCCACCTAAAATCAGGGATTGGGCAGCGTTCAGTCAATCAGACGCTGGAACATTCTGTGGCTACAGCAGTGACCGTTGGAAAACATGCAGGACACCGGGCCACACCTGACCGAAATGAATCATCCACTGCAACCAGGACCAAATCCAGCTGCCTTGACTAAATCCTACCACTGAGCAGAGATGAGGCTGGTTGAGAGAGTGAAGTTGATGCTGTGCAAATGTCCCTCACTGTAATCAAAGTTGTCTGTGCAAGTCAAGGCATCTGCCACCGTCTTCTCTGTAGTGAGCTGAAATACAGCAAGCAAGTACAAAGTGGCCCCAAAAAATGTTATAAAGACTCCCTAAAAGCTGGGTTTGTGCTGAAAAGCCGAGACGCCCTCACACTGGACTGTCCTGCTTGGAGAAGGACGGTGTAATACGTTTGCACCTTGGAGCTCTACAATGTGCTACAGAGAATCCCCGGCCCGGATTGGTCTATATACAGTCATCTTTGCTGCTCATCAACAGTGATGGACAGACAATCTAAACACTGGCATCATTCCTGGTTGTGGGATCATCAATAGGAAGAGATGCCAAACGGCTCAGAGACTCAAAGCAGATGGACGTTTTTGACTCGTACAGCCTTCAGCTTCATAACGTTCACATTTACAGGGTCTCTGCGGCCTTTGCAGACTGTGCACCATGTTTCCTGTGTTTCGGTGATATATTACCAACCACAGAGAATAAATGTAGGTCAGGTTCGACAAACACGAAGTTGTGGATTCTCGACGTCAGAGTTCAGCACCGCGCTGAATCGTGTCGGCGTTGTCATGAAAATACCAGGCAGCATCTTTACTCTTGAATGTGTACATTATGAATAAGTCAGACGTGGACATTAATGTCCGTGCCTTTTCTTGATTTTCCCTCTTTTTGTGCGGACTGAACCTTTAAAGCATTCAGTGACTCACATTCATTGTCCAGCTTGTCGAAGACCTTTCTGAATGATGGAAAACTAAAATCTAGATTTAACGAATCACCCCCCCACGCCTCCCACGTTCACGTCCGTGTGCTCTCTGAGTGCTCTCATCCTGTTGCCCTCGACCAAACAGGAGCCGACAACAATGACGTACTTCCATGTTGTACTGGGTGAACTATATTCTCCAAACAAACACACTGAGGCTCAGGGAAGCACGGGTAGAATGCGGATCACAAACAGAGGAGCAATTAACACTGGGGGTGGGGAGGGGGGCTGTTTGTAAAAATGAGACATGAAAAAAAAGACTGTGGTTTTGCTGAATCCATACAAAACATCCTGTGGACGTGGACCCGACCCGGCACAGACACTGTGGTCGATTTCAGGGCTTTCTGATGTTTCGCTCCTGTTGGACATTCTGCTGCTGCTGCCGTGTCACCAGTGATTTAGTGTAAACTTTGGGTTTCAAAAGAAGAACGTGGCATATTTAGGGCATAAACGTTAAGCTGAAGTGTTCATTGCATTCATTTATTCATTCCAAAGCAGCGTAACTTGTTTCCAGCTCACATATTTAAATCTGAAATTGCAAATGGAGATCTCAGGAGCCATCCATGTCAGGCTTGCACAGATCGTCCCAGAGCACCTCTTCATCAGAGTCACCGCCAAAATAAAATGCAAATAAGCTCTCATAAATGCCCAAATCAGACGAGTGAGTCTGATGAACTAAAGGAAACAAAAAAAAGCCCACAAACACTTTCACTTCATATGTTTTACACGGTACCATTTCTGCTGGCAGAGCTCCCCAAACCCAAACCTAGAGCCAAAAATCACAGACTTTTTAAGCCTTAAACATCACCGAGGCGTCTGTGACGATGCGGAGACACTGACACATTTATACACAAGTTCAAAATGTTCAAAAACTGCATGAAACTCACTGAAAACCTCTGACTCTGAGGTGAAGCGGTTTGAAATCACAGATGTGAAATGTGAGCGTGTTGACGCAAGGATTTGGTTGTAGCTTATTCTATTAAAATAAGAGCAGTGCTTTAATCATAAGTTGGTTCATAGAGTCCTTTGCTCTAGTCTATGACTATATAGAGGGAGGGTGAATGTCCGAGACGGAGTTTACAGATAAAAAGACAGAGATAAAGACTCCAACAGTGAGATGTCCCGTCACGAATCAGCAGGAGGGTTTCGGAGGGAAGCATTTGGTGAACGTGTTCCCAGAATCTAATACCGACAGACAGCTTCTACCAGAGCTGGACCATTTGGCCTAAAATGTTCTCACGATGGCAATATTCATTATACTAATAATTGTGACTATAGATGTGAAATCATTAAGTTCTTCATGTTTAAAGCCTGAGTGAAGAAACCAAAGAAAGACAAGAAATGACATAAAAGATGCAAAAAGAAGAACAGAACAAAGTGATACAAAGAGACAGAAACATTATTAGAGTAGGAAGCACCCAGACCTGCGGCAACTTAGTCTTCATAGTCAAAACCTACGTTATCATCTGAACCTATGCACATTTCACCCTTAATGTTATTGCACCGACAGTAATATTCTTAATCTTAAATGTATTTGAGCCTCATTATTATGTAGATTCTTCAACCATGAAAACCTACCATTATCATGTGGAATCAAAGACGTATCGTTATTAGTTCAACAGTTATTCTCCATAAATAATATTTCCATCATGGTGGTTTTCTTCTGGATCTAGTTGTGTAAATGTTGAAGACACATTACAGAATCATCAGATTTTCACTACACTTTGGTGTCAGTTTCATGTCTGTAGCTTTATTTACTACCTTACACTACATATTTATCCTCAACCTCTGAAAGTATAAGTATTCTGGATCACTATTTCCACAGTATTGTCCATCTCTGCATCAAACTTTGTGCTTTGATAGACTCTATCCTGTGTGTTTTGGTTACATTTTCTGAACGATATTTGTTGCATGTTACAAGGACAAATGTTGAATTTGGTAAAGAATCCTTTAAAAATCTCCTGGATGCAGACGATGATCCACTACCACAATCTAATCCACTGGTCCTGGGAACATTTCTGACTGATCCTGAACATTTCATCCAAATTTGTTCAGAACTTTTTGAGTTATGATGTGGACAAACAAAAAAACAAATAAATAAATAAACTAACTGACAAAAACATAACCTCGTTCTGACTTTCACAATATAAAATCATAGATCAAGCCTCTCCCCAGCCACCTCCTCCAGCTCCTCTGGGGGGACCCCCTGGTGTTCCCAGGCCAGCTGAAAGACATAGTTCCTCCAGTGTGTCCTGGGCCTGCCCAGTTGGAGTTAGTTTTAGCAACCGGGGGATCGGACCACTAAGGCCCCCACCGTCGGGTGCCACCTAAACCACACAACACTGGACCCTTATGACCCTTCCTGCAGGTGGGGGGCCCACAGGACATTCTTCATCATAAGGGTCTTCTGAATTGGTCTTAGTCTGACCTGTCACCTAGGACCAGTTTGCCCTGGGAGACCCTACCAGGGGGGAATTGCCCCTGACAACATAGCTCCTAGAATCACTCAGGGACTCGAACCCTTCCACCACAATAAGGTGAGGAATATTTATTAGAAACAACATAAAAATATTTATCACAGTAAATCAACATTATTAGGGTGGATCTAAAACATTCATGTCATGATAAAGATAATTATCAATTTATTGCCCAGCTCTACCTTTTATTGTATTCTTCTGAAAAGTTACATTAGTTAAAGTAAAGATTTTGTTTGTATTTTGACACGGATGACCTCTTCGACCTCGTACAGACCAGACCCGGATCGCCTCACTCACACCATCATGTGAACCCTCCTTTCCTTTTATTCTGTCCTGTCGGTTTGCGCAGCACTGCCTGACGCTGAGCGGTCCTGAATGAAACGCTGCAGACGGACTTTCAGCAGACGCTGGCTTTCATCCAGCACCTGCCATCACTCATCTGGGCAACAAGGCTCACGGAGAACAATCACAGACGCAAGAGAAAAGTGCACTGACAAGCTTTGTACATATTATGATGTGTGGGTTTCCCTCCGCAAAGAACCTGAGAAAATGTTTTTCATTCCAACTTCCTGCCACTGCTAAGTCCAGGCTGTGACTGCAGCTTCACATCACAGAAAAAAACATCAGCAGAACCCAAAAAAACCTTAGCATGATAATAAACTGTGTCAGAAACAAGTCATTCAGAAAAACAGAATACAAATAAACTCCTTAATGTTCATGTTTTACTTTTATTAAGCAGTAACTGTGGATCTTTGATTTAAACATAAAGTAATAACATAGAAAACACTTTAATGTTCTTGCAAAACACATTTAACTGCTTTCGCTGGACACGTCTGAGACCTGTCTCCGGGCTGAATGTGCACAAATGAAATTGATATTGATCCTCTCTCAGGAAAACAAGCTGAAGGCTGTCAGTATCTCTTAACATGAAGCTGGAACACAAATCAATAGCGTCACTGTTACTTGACAAACACTTGAAAATAATACATCGATTTCATGGCATAATGTAATTTGTGACTGAGAAGTGTGACGTTTTGACTCGACATCGCAGCCGCGTTTCAGGGTTTTTCCTCATGTCGTGTAGATCAGTAACAGTCTGGCAGCTGCTGGCGTCTTTGTTGTGACAGTGGTTGTTGACCACCGGGTGGTCCCTGTTGAGTCCGGGGTGAAAGGCCAAGGGAGCGTATAACCTCAATCTGCAGAGAAAAAAGCCCACGGTGAACCAAATCTGGTTTGATCACTGTTTTATTTTTCACATTTCCTCACGCCGGGGGTCACAAACTCGTACCACGGACGGCCAAGACCCTGCAGGTTTCCTCTCCAACCAGTCTCCTACAAGCAGATTTGACTGATTAGCTCCTCCCCCCGATCGCTGATCAGGAAAAACACCTGCTTTAGTGGATAGAAAACATGCAATGTAAAAAAAAATTGTTAATTCAGCTAAAAAACTCATTGCAACAGATGCCACATTGTTCTTAAGTTGAAGAGACCAACTAAAAAAATCCAACTTTTGGAAAAGTGTTGCTCTAACTTACATTATTTTGTTCATATAATTAATACATTTTCTTTTTCTGAATGTATTTTCTTCTGTTGGCACAACAAAAATAAATGAGCTGTGCCAATGAAAGGAGACAACAAAAGGAAATGCATTCAGAAAAGGAAAAATTATTAATTATATGAACAAAATAATGTATGTTAGAGCAGCACTTTTACAAAACTTGAATTTTTTAGTTGGTCTCTTCAACTTATGAACAATGTGGCAGTTTGTTGCAATGAGTTTTTTACTTGAACAAACAAATTTTCATTAGTTCAACTAAAACAAACAATGTTAGTTTGTGAGTTAAAATGTAAACGTGTACGTTTACCTTGTTATAGCATCAAACAGCAGTGTTTCACTGTATTTTATGGGGTTTTAATATAAGAAATAAGCAAAATATTTATCTAAATGAAGTCAAACATAGAATCATGTGTTCGGGTCACTGCCTCGTGACAACGGCGGATCGCGTCCTTGTAAAGTCCCTCGGGAGACCCCGCACGACCAAAAGGCCTAGATATGCATGTGTGCGCATGCGCAGTAATGACACTTTGGCTCAACTAATGTGAAACAACAGCTCGTTCATTTTGCCAACACAAAATATTAAGTGAGACCAATTTTTGACCCTAAACAGATTCAACTTAGTTGATACAACTAATGTAGTACAGTTTGCACGGTAACTTAGAATTTATTGTTTTACAAACTGAATAATTACCGTTAACTCAGCAACATCAAGTTGGATTTTTTACAGTGTGCAGGGTCTCGGCCTCCATGGCATAAGTTTGAGACCCCTACGTCTTCAGAAGTCCCCTGTAAACAGCATCAAGCAGTTTGTCTTTTTGGCTCCAAAATAAAACACATTATGTTTAAAGTGCATATTTTTTTAGTCACACATTTCTCTTAAGATTAGTGTTTTCGTTCTGAGTGACATGTAGTAAATGGCTGGGCAGTTACTTCCTCTGCAGATTAAGCCGTTTGCTGTTTTCTGAATTAATTAATAAGTTGTTTGATCAAATTGTAAAATGTCAGAAACTGGGGCGAGAAAATGTCCAGGATGTTTCTGTCCAGTGGAGGAACAAGGAGTGAAGACAAGAAGCAGAAAAAGGAAAAATTACTCCAACCAAACTACTAAATCAGTTATTAAAAAGTTGGCGAGAAATGAATGAACTGACCACTACGTGATTAATCAGTGATTTCTTTATGCTCTAAACACTGTCCTGAACCCACACGTGTCGGGACAGACAGGATGTAGATAAATGATGAAAATGCTGATCCAAATCAGATTGAATTGGTGGTGGGGAGGGGCTCTGTGTCAGGTATTTGTGCTCTAGTGATAACAGTCAAATATTATGTGAAAATACACACAAACATAACATCATACTCGACTCCTCAAGGCACCTGTGACCCCAGAAACCGACGGAAAACCAAACAGGCACAAACCCCGGTTTTTGTGAGCGGAGAAAAGGCCGATCAGTCGGAGCTGGTGGACATCATGAACATCTCACTCCCTCCTCTTCATCCTCTTCATCCTCTTCATCCCATCCTGCCCAAACACAGGAGCAGCTGCAGCGGATGATGAACACGACCACGTTGTAGAAAATCCCTCATCCACACTCAACACATCGCAATCATTTTGGTCTATTTAGATTTTCCTTTTCCGTGAGCTCAATTTATTGAATTTTCTGAAAATGAATAATTACATTTCTTCCAGTTCAACGTCTCACTTAGTGCCGAACAAAACCAAATTACCAGCACACAGATGCACCGCATTAGTAAGAACAAACTCACATTTTTGCAGCAACAGCTACGACAACGGTCTGTTAAAGTGTCCGAGTGAGAAACCGTTGCTTCATCAAACCTGCACCTTAAACCTTAAACACTAGCTCAGAACCATCATGTGAACATGTGGTTGAATAAGAACCAAATGGAAATGTGCTTCACTCCCATTTACTTATTCACTCGCATTAATATTGATGTGTTGCTTGAGTGCAGGGAGTTAATACGGTCAGCCTACTTCTCATTAGTTTCCAACAATCAATAATCATATATAAACACTTTTTCCTCGGGGTAGTGGAGGAATGAAGGGGTTACGAGAAGACAAAAACATAAATCTATATGGAACAGATAGAAGGTGGTGATCGAGTGCAGTGAGCGGCTGGTTGTAAACAAACGTCTCATACGCAGAGCATTAAAACTTAAACAGCACAATCCGACATGGTGAGACTAGCGAGTGATATTGATGAGCATAAACTAGACGACTGTTGGCTGGAGTCCACGCCGCAGCACGCACACACATACACGCACACCGCACAGTGAAGATGACAGTTCAGCTCGTGTAATGAAATCCCCACAGGTCTATTGTGAGGGAGAAAAAAAATAGAGATGTGCGGGGGGTTCCGAGCTCGGAAGAAGAAAAAGTGGGTGTTCGCAGTAAACACGACGTCCCTGGATTCTGAGATGTTCAGCAGGAGAAGTTATTATAGTGATTAGAGCCGCACACAAAGAAGAACACACACTCACACAGTATGTTGAAGTGTTCCGATCCCAGCAGACATGAACTGAAAACATGCACCAATTTCCACTACAGCCTTTTCTTGTTTGTGGCTGTGAGAAGGAAAATATCATTACTAGCTGAGTCTATTGTACGCCACTCAAATATATTTGAAATTATGCCCATTCTAAGCTGTTTTTCCTGTTCCTCTGATGATATGAACACTCATTTACACTCGACTTCTTAACATGCGGTGCATTGTGATATTTGCAGCATATTTCAAAAGTTTGTAGTTTACACTAGCATACGTATTCTTCAGGAGTGACAAATGACTTTGAAAACGTTTGATATGAAGCTGTTTATTTGCAGAATCTGCTCTGATGCTTGCTGAGTGGATTTGCATAAACTAGAATTATTTGAGATCCTTAACTTAGCTGTGAATCAAAGCTGGAATATGCAGAAACTAAACCGAAATGAATATCAGAGAGGGGGGATACAGCTCGACTGTTGCTAAGCAACTGCATGCCTCAAAGTATGTGGAATTTAAACAGTGGAAAGGATCCAATTTTCCCGGGGACTGATTTCAGCGTCACGCCTATCTTAGAGGTGCCCTTAACGTAAGAGAGGGGAGCCAGCCTGAACAGTGAAGTGTGTCGGTGTGTACTCGATGCTAGTGTGTGTGTGTGTGTGTGTAGCTGTGGAAGAAAATCCCAGTGAAACGTGCAGGTTATGAGGCCTGAAGCAAGGCCATGTGTTTGAGTGCACACTTACTGCTGTGTAAGCAGGACAAAGCCTAGTGGCCTTGTTACCACCGGGCGGGTACAGTATGTCGCTGGTTTGGAGGTGAATGAAATACACAGCATTAAGGTCAGAATTATTAGCCCCCAGAGGCATGGAACATTTTCCGTCCAGTGTTAAATGTCATTTATAAAACGAAACGTACACAGAGAAACATCCCACATGATGTACTTTGAATTTGTGAAATGAAGGGATGTGTCTAAAAATGTCAAAAAAGTGGATCAGTATATATCAGTCTGCGAAAAGAGTGAATTCTGCTTTCAACGTCCCATTTCCATGTCCAGATACCTGCTGTGTCAATGTAATAGCTTGAAAATGGGTCGAGGAATTTACCTGAAACTCGTCACTGTTATCGCTCACAATCCAACCTACAACTTACCAGCTGTTCGACTGGACGGTGCCACTAATTCCGGAACAGGGGGCGCTACTCTTTGGAAAAGAGGAAATTTGCAAGAGCTTGAAAATGGCTGAACCAATTTTTTTGAATTCAAATCAATTCAATTCAATTTTATTTGTACAGCACCAATCACGATCAAAGATTATCTCTAGGCGCTTCACAATTCAAGGTCGAAACCTCAAGACTATACAGACAGTAAACCCAACAGAGCCAGGAAGAGTCAAACAAGGGCAACAGGGGGGAGGGAAAACTTCCTTTAAGAGAGGAGAAAAACCTTCAGCAGAACCAGCGGCTCAGGGTAGGCGGCCATCTGCCTGGACCGGTTGGGGTTAGTGGACAGAGGAGAGACAAAAGACAAGAATAAAGATAGAACAACAAACAACAGAGACACCGGATGACGACCACAGTCACTGGATCGGTCCACAACCACCAAACACACAGCGAGGGCATCCGAGGACCTAGAGACCTAGGGCACAGGGAGGAAGAACAAAACCACAGGGAAGACGCAAGTTAGTATCACAGCATTGCAAAACAGAAAATAAGAAGGGGGTAGAGAGGGACAGAGAAAGAGAGGTGACTAGAGAGGTGAGAGATGAAGAGAGAAAAGGAAGATGCTATTGGCCACACAGTTACTGGCCGTTGTCTCCATCCTGTCGACGTCTACAGGTGGTAACGTCTTCCTGCTGGTGTCACATGATCCCAGACGAGCGCAGGGCTGAGCGAGAAACAGAGGAGGATGGTACCTATGTGAAGACCCATTTGGCTCTGGCTGACTCAGCAGTGGCACTCCAGGCAATGACGACAACTTAAAGATCTGCATCCTGTCACCATTTCTGATAGGTGGGTGCTGCTGTTTGTGTCTGAACTGATTTAACTTGAAATTTACCACAGTCATCTTGAAGTTGATGTGTTTGAAACAAAACTTAGACCTAGACAAGGACCACACTGTGATGTCGAGACAACTGGGTCAAGGCATCTCCAGAACTGTTGGTGTTGCTGGGTGGTCCTGGTCCTGGTCCTGCAGTGGACAGAACCCCATGAGGACAGAAGGATGACTACCTGTCAGTCCAGTAGAGGATCTAAGAGCGCAAAACATTACTACCACATAATGTTGTGTAGGTTCCTTTATTTGATTCCAGAACAGTTTGAATTCAAGTCCTGAGCTCTACCAGACGTCTGAAAGCTGCTGGAATAACACCTTAGTCATTATAGAGACACATACTTCAAATCCTGGACCTTCATGAGTCTAACCTGTTTTTACAACTCATTTCACAAATCCTCAGTGTGACCGAAAGGTGGTTGTTTATCCCTAGACCCCTTCTGATGGGGTACTATCCACTGCAGACCAGAACACCAACAACATCTTTAGGTTTGGATGCAGTGACCCAGGGGTCACCATCACTATTTGGTTCTTGTCAAAGTTGTTCCTATTCTTACATAGTTTGGACAATGTGCTGCTCTCAGTTCAGCCACTTTGACTCCACAACAACTTCACCTGCTGCCTGATACATCGACCTCCTGATAAAACACCCCGGGACCATATAATCAACATTTAACCACTTCACCAGTTATTGTCAGTGTCAGTTTGTGTCAGAATGTTATGGCTGATCAGCGTGTCTGCAGTTTTTAATTCTGAGCTTGAATCGTTAATTAAGAGTATTGTGTTTACTTTCTTTTTTGCTTTGGGTTACAGAGGGGTAATGGGAGACTGAACAGGGGAACTTTGTCTTTTATTTTCCATCTCACTTCTCCCCATTCTTTATCACTCAAAGTGTTAATAGACATTTTTCACAACAGTAAAACGGGTGGAAACGACACCGTTATCAGTGCTGGCATTTGATCCTGATACATTTCTTTAGATTTTCTTCCACGCTGTTCTAGTTTGCACTCTTCACCTTTTGGTTCCATGTCTCATTAAAACAATCCCTTTCTGTGGTTTTTGTCTGAACCGTGCTGTACCAGCTGAGCCACACACGAATCCCCCAGACCATTTACCGTGGCACGCTGAACTCTCACTGAACCAATGTACTGTTAGTGGAGCTGAAAAGCACATTCAGTTCACAACACTGATTTCACTCACCCAGTCAATTAGCTGGTCAGTGAGTCACCCAGCCATGCAGACAGACAGACAGACAGACAGACAGACAGACGGTCTGACTTTTTTTTTTCAGAACATTTCAGATGGGTGTTTGGGTGTGAGTGAGCATTAGGGATGAGATTTGAAGAAGATTACCCAGCACCAGAAAGCTGCCTCGGGGGCTTCATGTGCTTTTCAACAGCGTCGCCGTCATCCCTGCTGCCTTAGAGACTCAAAGATGTGTGTGTCCTGCCTCCTCCTCTTTTCTAGGTCTGTCTCTCTCTTATTCACTAAGTGGTTCAGACATTGAAAAACATTACATCAGGGGCCCACAGCAATATCTAAGTCTCCTCTCCAACGGACTGTGCTTCTTCTCTCACGAGGACTCCCTGTTTTGTTGACCTCTTGGGAAAAAGCTGGGTATTGCCGACCCAAAACGAGACATCTGGCCTAATTATGCCTGCCACTAATACCCTCATCTAGATAGGGCGCGTACAGTAGAGTACAGTGGCAAAGCTCGGTGCCTTGGGGAAAGGCAGAGATGGGGTGACAAGTGCATTTCGGCTCAGTTCAAAGGCCTCTGCTTGTCTTTGCCGGTTGGTTCTGTTGTGGCGTGAGTTGATAAAGGTGGGGCAGGATGTAGTTTGTCATTAGTGGTGGTGTCGTGATCAAAGACTTCTGTTTATAGGTGTGGGTGGCATCTATTATGGGAAATGCAGTGACTGATCTTGGTTTGCCCTTGCTCTTTTTCAGTGTTATTGTGGTTTCTCTGCACAAAGACGTAATGGGCCTGATTCATTAATGTTTGATTTTTCCTTTTGTTATTGCACAAAGCAACAAAGGGATACAGTTAAATCTAGATGGGATTCATGAAGCATGTGCTGGCAGCCGAGTGTGTTCCAACCCACCTGGGTTGATGAGCTGCATTTCATCTTAATTGGATGCAGGTTCCAGATGATTTGCAATTAGCAAAAGGGGAGGCCCCACTAAACCTGTAAGACTTTAGTGCAAATGTTCAATCCACAGACCCCTGATCTGAAGTAAAGTCAAGCACAAGAGAAAAAAATACAATTCATGGCCAAAAGAAGAAAAATTTCCTCTGCAGAACTCGGTTTGTTTCATTGACTACTAATTTTTGTCAACATATTTTTGCAGGCAAAAATGAGACAATAACTAGATAAACACCGATTAACGACAGTAAAAAAAAAAATCTGACTAAATTTATTGACACTTTCATCAATGAATAAAAACAGTGATCAGAGACGAGATCCAGTCAGAAGAAAGAAGGGGCAGGAGGAGTAGAGATGGAGGGGAAGGAGGAAAAGGCAGGATAATTTGAGAGATGAGATTCAATCAAAAAGAGGAAGAGGCGGGACGAGTTGAGCAGACGTCCAACCAGAACTCAGCTTTGACAATGTGGATGAGAGTAGACCAAGGGGCAACAGCCAGGGCTGTTCATTGAGGCCAATGTAGAAGTAACTTTAGGTTGTAATTCCACCGCTTGGCCACTGGGGAACTGATTGTCCGGCTCCAAGAAACTTTTTTCCCATAGATACATGTGATTCTATCGGAAAATACTAAGCGAATACATTTTTTTTCATGGATCATTATGGTCTCAAACATTTTATTTGGACCCTCTAAAAAGTAACATGATGATCCATCTTTAACTTTTTGCTCTGTTATTAAGATATTACAGCAAATAATCCAACAAATCACTGTCATGCTGGGGTTTGATTGACATGTCGCTATAGTAA
>JAQQAE010005387.1:0-14530 GCA_029823295.1 Pseudamia nigra | reverse complement strand
GTTCGTTTTTGCTCATTTCGTTGCTTATTCATAACAAGTCGTTGCTTGTTTTGTTCATTTTGTTTGCCTTGTTACATGCTGTTGTGTATTTTGTTTGTTTTCTGGATCATTCTCTTTGTTTTTGCTCATTTTATGGATTATTCTGCTCATATTTTATTTGATTCCATTCATAAACTTCGACAGAAGCACTCATCTTTTAACAATTTCCACAGATCAAACATTTCCAGAAGAACCCAGAGATGATCTGCTCAAACCAAACCGCCAGTGAGTGATAGTGGATGTTTTGGTGAATTTCTGCCACATATTCCCCAAACATCCGTCATATTACAGTGAGATACTAGCATTAATGGTTAGACAGAGTGTCGCTGAACCATGCAAAACAAACTTACAGTGACACCAGCCCAAGTGGCAGCACCAGTGCAGCTTGAAGCACTTCCCGTGGCTGTGCGTAGCGCAAATGGAGAGTCCATCACAAGGCAGGAAGTCTGGTCTCCCTGCGCAGCTTTTGGCCAGAGCCTGCGCCTCGTCCAACTTCTCACTCTTCGGACACTTGTGTGCTCCAGAGGCGGCCATGCCAACATTCCTGGATCCGAAAAAGACGCGCACAGCTTAAGTAAACTGGAACAAAACCCGCTGACGACCGAGACTAGCTTTACGATCCTCGCAGCCCACGAAGCTGTGAAACTGCGAGACAGACGCGTAGGACGGCGCTGGATGTGAAAGCACGGAGCAGCTGGGTTGGAGCTCACACAAAACACCGATACATATCCCGGAAAAGTAAAAGAGCATCAATAGGTGACGCGTAATGTCATATTTAAACGCTCCCGTGGTCGTGATCGTCACATCTCTCCATCCACCCCTCGCGCTGGGGAGCTCCTCTGTGCGCTGGTGACGCGCGTACGGAACAACAGCGCGCATCTGAACTTCATCACACAACGGGAGGAGTCCACAAACACACAAAGCCAGCTGCTCTACGCACTTCACACACAGCCTGGCTCTCAGCGACCCCTCTTCAACTTAAAGCCCACCGGCACACACATGGACTGAACACTGCACATTTACTCTTACATCTGCCCAAATAACCTCGGTGATATTTTTAAAACCTGATTTGTTCAACTTGCAAATACTGAAGAAAAACAGCTCGGGAATTCTGTGGTTGCAGACAAAATGGAGCATATTACAGCATAATCCAGCTGCTCAGTCTGGATCTCCGCTAGGTGGCAACGCCAACATCTGCTCACGGTGAGCAGTGTGGTTTACTTGGGAACGAGCCAGTGATGAATCTGAAAGCATTTAGAGCCCAGTCTCCATCAGTTCTGCTCTGTCCCAGCAGCAGTGGAGTCAGCAGAAATGAAACCTGAGAAGCATAACACTGCAAAACACTTCTCACTATTTCTTCTCCAGATGTGGGTGTAGTTCCCCAGTGAAATAATCACATTGCTGAATATCCTCAAAGATTCAAACAATATTTCCCAGTCTTGGTTGGCTTCAAAATCTTTGGTACCAAAATTGGTGCCCCAGAAATCCACATAATAGATTTTTTTTAATGTAGGGCATTATTAGATGTATTAGAAAATAAGCAGTAAATCAACATGAGCAAAATGAACAAATTAGTCAAGTTTAAAAAAAAAAAAATGTACAAAATGAAATGAACACAAAAATGAAAATTATGAACACAATTCTCTAGAGAATGCACCACAAATGAAGACAAAGGACAATTAAAATAATGAAAAACATGAAAATATGCACAAAACAATTAAAAAAATAGATTTAGACAAAATGCACAAATAAAGACAAAGACAACGGCCAAAATAATCCAGTGAGCAAAAATAAATATAATGAACAAAATGGAAAAGAATAAAACAAAAATGAACAAAACATGCACAAAATGAGTAAAAGTGAAACCTATAATCAAGAATGAATGAAATTGTCAAGACAAACAAAATAATCAGGACAGAGAACAAAACAATAGAAAACATTCACAAATTGAATAATCAAGAAAATGTACAAAATATACACAAAAAATAAGAGAACCAGAATGAACAAAATCATGAGCAAAATGTGCAAGATAACCAAGAAAATTACAAAAAAAAATGACAAATTATGAAGAAAATTAGCTAAATATGCTCAAAATACAAATGAATCAAATAACAAAATAGTAAAACAGAAATGATCACCACACTCACGTATAACACATACCTCTACCAATGTCCCAAACTACTGTATATGATCCTGATCATCAAAACACTGCAAGACAATGTCCTGGAAATCGTACAAAGAAGCACCATTTGATACATACATTTAATACATTTGATTAAATTCAGTGATGGGATTCATTCTAACACCAGATGAGACAAAGCCACACACAAAATTATATCCAAATCTGTCAATTTTTGAGCTCTCGTTGTAATGAATAAACAGAGGAAAAAATATTTCCTCCAAAAGAGAGGACAGAGATAAGAATAAAAGATAATATAATAAACAAAATTTCCACAAACTTAGAAATAGACCCAATATGAAGAAAATTATCAAGAAAATGAGCAAAAATAAATATTAACAATCTGGCAACCCCACTGAAACATCACACACTCTGCTACCAAAGCTTCATGCAAATAAACACGAACAAAGATGTTTTCATTGATTAGTTCAAGCTTTATTTAATTTTATGTGATGTACAAATACATTTATTATTCAATAGGTACAGGAATATATACTAAAAAGCATCAGAGCAAAGCCAATAAGGGTCTAAAACTGAACACAACATCAGACACGTGTCACGGTTTTACTGCAGAGCTCTTGGTCTGGGTTACCAAAGTGTACCTGGTAAAAATGATAACTAGTAGTGGTCAGAGTAACTGTTTTGAAATTTAGTCTTTTCTTTAGTCTTTAGCTTTTGATTTCTGTTTAGTTTTGGTTTGTTTTATAAGTATTTTTAAGCAGTAGTTGACCAGATGGGGACCTTTAAGTCATCAATAAGCATGGCAAGTTTCAAGGAAATTGGCTGCGTCATTTTCAACCATTTGATGATGCAGACACATTGTGAAACCACAATCTGCTTTTTTGGCAGATAATTAGTGTTAAAGCCCTGATTTACAGAGAAAAATAAAGGCAGAATGAAAGAATGCAGAACATCAATAAGTATTTGATTTTAAGTTCCTGGCAAATTAGTTTTGTTTTACTTGCCTTTGCATAACTTATTGTAGTTTTTATTATTCTGTGTATTTCTATTTAGTTTTTATTTGTCAACAAAATGACTTTTCCACTATTTTAGTTTTAGTATTTTCTGTTTGCCAACTTCAAAAATTCTGCTATTAGCTCACAGCTATTCAGAGATATTAGAATAAATAAATCACAAAGTGCTACATTCATGATTTCAATAATGTCAACATAATCAGGATTATATTTGATGTGCTTATGTTTAAAGTGTTACATAGTTAAAGGTTTGCTCATTAAAGCTGGCTGTGGACTTTCCTGATCACTTCCTTCCACCTTTGGACAGGTGGGCTGCCCCTGGCCACCAGGCTCCTGAGCAGGTTGCAGGGCTGCATATAGGGCACGTCAGGCTGAGCGCGGTGGTAGTGCTCCAGCCTCTCAAGGACCTTTCCCAATCCCACCATGCTGGCGTAGAACATTGGACCTCCGCGGTGCCTGGGCCAGCCATAACCAAACACGTAGATGGCATCGATGTCTTCGGGTCCTGCAGCAATCCCGTCCTCCAGGATGCGGAAACCCTCATTGATCAGCGCATAAAGGCAGCGCTCCAGCACTTCCTGGTGGTCTATACGATGCACCACAAGGCCATGCCGGGCTCTGTACTCCTCTAGAAAACCCTGCATCCATGGGTCGGGTCTTGCTACGCGACTGCCTGGTTTGTCATACTGGTACCATCCCTGACCTGTCTTCTGGCCAAAGCGTCCCTGCTCACAGAGCAAGTCACCCAGGGGACTGTACCGGCGGCCTTGACGGATTCTAGCACCCTGACCTGGTGTGCTAATGGGATCTACCAGCCCATCTGCCCTCCTGACCCTCCAACCGACATCAAGCCCAGAGAGATCAGACATTCTGAACACACCCATGGCAAAACCAAACTCCTCCAGAGCTTGATCCACTAACTGAGGTGTGGCCCCCTCCTCCAGGAGGAAAAAGGCTTGTTCGACATACGGCTTCAGCATTCGGTTCCCCACAAAGCCCCGGCAGTTGCCAACAGCCACACTGACTTTGCCCATTTTCTTTCCCAGCTGCATAGCAGTGGCAACAGCTTGTGGGGAAGAACAACGTCCATACACCACCTCTAACAGCTTCATGACATGGGCTGGAGCAAAGAAGTGCATCCCAATCACCAGCTCCGGGCTGTGGGTTTGAGATGCTAGGTGGTCAACATCTAGTGAAGAGGTGTTGGTGCACAGCAATGCATCTGGTTTACAAATATCAGACAGCTGCTTGAAGACTTTCCTTTTCAGGTTGATGTCCTCAAACACCGCCTCAATAACCAGGTCTGCATCTGCTACGGCCTGGATGTTATTGCTGTAACTGATCAGACCAAGTGCAGGAGCCACTCCACGTCTCTTAGCCCCCCGCTCCAACATGCCCAACACTGCCTGCCTTGCATCCATTAGCTGCTGCTGCTGGGTCTCCACAGCCACCACGGATAACCCTGTCTGAGCCAGGGCCACGGTTATCCCTCTCCCCATAGTGCCAAGACCTTAAGGGACAAATGTACAGAATGAATACAGGCATATTTCGTCAGTAATCTCTTACAGCATAAGAGGATAAGTACTGTGCTAAACCTTATTTTCAGCATTCTGGCATGCATGACATTGGATAAGTACATGACATTTAAAGTAGCTGTCAGTGTTTTAGCTCAGTCAGCACATAGAGTGGTAGGATGTGGACAGTAACCAATCCTAAATTTTATACCTGCACACTGTGTTTTGCCTCTCGCTATGCCTTGGTGTTTGGGGTATGCATTAATTAATAAACTGGACTAAATGCAGCTACTGAATCCCTTTTGAGAGTTCACAAATATACTTCTGTTATGGTCTCTAGGTAATAGGAACCTCCAAACATCAGTCATAAATGTCAAATGCTTCAGCTCTGGAAAAGATGTGAAGATATTGATCAGAAAATCATTTAAAAATATTTGCCCAAGACATTTTACACAGTCAAAATCATTTTCATGTATAAAGATGGTCTGTTGGCATTTATGTTCTAACAGAATTACAATTAAATGTGTTAAGGAATAACTGCAGTGTGAAAATAACAGTTAGTTAAGATCCCTACAGTATGTGCACAGGTGAATTCATTCCTTCACTGTTAGCCCTTGAGACCAGTAGGTTTAATGCAACATCAGAGAACAGTCTGTTGTGGGAGTGAGGTGAAATTGAAAGTGAGGTTTGTGTTTTTGTTTTACTGTCCTGCGTACAAGGACATACAATGCCTTCCAATGATATTGATTTCTTCTGACTTGTGGATTATAAAAAATAGGTCTTTCAAGGATGGAGCTCTTGTAATGAATTTTAGCTGCCAAGCCTGACAGAGAAGCGGGCAGTGTCCGTGAACCAGTACATTTATAATGAACTGTGATTGATCGTTTTCATCATCACAGCTTTGTGTTGATTTTGGGTTGGACGCCTTTTGTGCATAAAAGTCAATAAACAATAAATTATTCTCATGATAATTTTGTACAATCTTTTATACTATTAGTGTAGTATGGCAGCATGCTAACACAAAATACAGCAGAGACTGAACAAAAAATTTGTTGTCATTTGAGAAGTGCACAATGCAGGGCTATGGGCAGTAAACAGCTTGATAGTGCAAAGTTTTTCTAAAGCATGCATTTCTAAATGCTCAAGCTGCTGAGCTCCCATATCCAGATTGTCATACATCCAATCCTCCCTGCAGGGGAAGGAAGTGTTCATCTATTTAAACTGAGCTGATCAGTACATGGGGCTTAGTTTCCATAGGCAACATGAGTTTGGAGATGCCACACAAATAGAGTCAATGTGCTTAAGTACTGTGTACTAAATGTACACACAAATCAAAAGTAAAGCCCAAAGCCCTTACCGATGACCGCTGCTTTGCTGACAGGCCTGGGATTGCTTGTGTCCCAACGAGCTCCACTGGGCATGCTCCACCTGCTGACAGCTCTCTGAGCAAAGAAACAGTACTGCAGGGCACGGGCCTGGGCTGAAGTGAACAGAGTGGCCATAAGCTCCTTCTCTCGTTCCATGCCCCGAGTATAGGGCAGAGTTGCAGCTGCCCGCACCGCCTGGACGCATGCAACCGGTGCTATGGCCCCGCGGGCGGATTGGCGCACCCTCTGCATCACCCCCTCAAACAGAGCATCCAAGTCTGGGAGGGGTGGACATGAGAAGTTGCTTATACGACGGGAATCAAGGGACTTTCCTGAAACAGAAACACAGACTTTTGTACATTCTGGTCTGATTTCAGGTACATGAGTTACAACTTTGAGGTAAATAAAATTTGACAGTGGAATAACATTTCCAGATAGAAGTCTGCATAACTTGATTTTAAAACTGAGAACCTGCTTCCGTATTTCCACTGGTACCACATTTTTCCACATTGTCAGGCAGCACTCTGAATATAATTGGTTTTCCATCACACTCACCCACTCAACTACTAGATATCCTAGTAGATACTGAAAGCGCAATGATTTGACAGCCCATTTCCAAGATAATCAGACTGACTCAGTCAGAGCACTGTTACAGTTCACCTTGAATCATACTGAATATCTGATGTGAAATGAAAAGCAGTTCTTTAGTTCTGGGAAAAACACTGGGTAAATTCACAAATATCAGAACAAAGAGACAGGATTAAACCCTGAGATTTCCAGACCAGTAAACAACAGCAAAATGCTGGAACCATTCTCCAGAAGAAAGTACACAAGGGCACATATGATATACTCTATTGCCATGCATCATGTGATTATAATAAATATCTGGTGTTTGATATTAGACTCCACTGTTTCTTTTGTTATGCCTTTACAGCACTTTTCTTGGTTCAGCTACACAATCTGGATCCAGACAAGAAGCACAACATAGACAAACACAGGAGCGTGAACATGACACAGAACAGAAGGAGAACTCAGACTAGCTGAGACAAAACGAGGCAGTTCTACCCAGAAAAATGACTGGAAAACAGACCACATACATACATATTTTGCCACAGTCCAACACAGAAACACCATGCTCTTCTAGCACATATGCAAGAATCAAATCAAATATGTGGAGAGTCACAGATGTTTGGTGCTGAAATGTGTAATTATATTCAAATTAAATTCATGTTTGTTAATTTTGTTTGCAACTAATTGAGAAGTGTTTCATGCTTGACTGAAAATTTTCAAAGCTTCTAAATACAGAAAAATAATATATGATATACCCATGAGTAAAGTATAAATGTCTGCCAAAAAACTGGATATTGGTTTCATGATTCACGTACCTGGCGTGACGGTGCCATAGCTCTAGTGTCAGTTTACTTAAAACTTGCCATGGCTACTGACCAGTTAAAGATCTCCATGCTGTCAACATATAAGACAGATGGCACAACTAGTCAGAAAAAATATACTCAATTCTGCTTTTCAGTTGAGGCTTTTTTCAGTGGATACCCTGTAACCAAACAACCTGTTGTTCAAATGTCTTTCCAGGTGGTCATTTATATAAAACACCTTATTCACTGAATTGAAAGAACATGTGCTGCATTATAGGTGCCATCATCCATAAATAAATTACTGGAACATAAGTTTCTGGATCATATGACACAAACCTTAAAACAGATATTCCATCTACTATGTTTTAAGCCTGAGAAAAATGATAGTAAGAGGAGGACCGCTTGGCTAAAACCTTGTTAAGAGCATCTTAATTCCCTCTCCTGTCTTCTCTGATATGATCACATGAGACGGTAGTCAGAATCTTTCACAACTCCACTGAATTACACTCGACTGTGGTTCTGGGCCAGAAACTGGGTCACCATGGCAAAGCTTAGAGGGACGACAGCAGTATCAAGTAACAAACAACTCTGTCCAATAGAAGCAAATCTCAATCTATAATATAAACCAAGGTTAAAAAATGAGCACTAAAAAGGTAATTTTAGGCCAAGTGTAGTTTAATACAAATTCTGTCCACACAGAAATGTTAATGAGATGCTGAGAGGCAGTGCAATGTGATCCCAATGTACTTTAGCAGAGCATTATTGCAGCAGTTAATCTGTAAATGGCTGAGCTTTGTCAGTGGATTTGCTACACAGCAAGTAGGAACCCTGGTTGTCCTGACAGATGTAGTGGGCAGATGTTGCAACTACAGTACTGGGGTAAAAGTTAATCTTGTCAGCAGCGAGTGTGTGCGTTTGTGTATGTGAACATACACGTGCATCAAGTCAAAGGCACAAACTACCTTTTGGTGAAACATATTCCCATGTGTCATCTTTAAAGTGTTGGATATTTGCATGTATGAATAATGACAGGCTTAATGAGTTATGTACATTTTCATAATACAAATCATTCACATGCTTCTATATTTAGCTGCATTCCTTCTTCATTTAACACCTCTACTAATAAAAACATGACCAGAGTATCCGTCACAATCTTTGCAGATTTCTTCTCCATCTCTTAAAATCTCCATCTTGTATGCTGTTGGCTTCTCTGTCTGACTCACTCTAAGCCTCGGCTTTACTAACAACACTCACTTTCTCACCCACTCAAAGTCATGTTGGCAGGGCTGTGTGGAAAAAAGTATTTGTAAAAATACAAAAAGCATAAGACTGTAATCATCTTTTGATTGTTAAGCATTCTACATGCTGCCCAAGAGGCTTACTGTTGAATCAGTTAATATTTTGTACACTGTATCAGAGATTTGACATGTGTGCACTGCTGCTGACAATAGATACTTTATAAAAGAGACAGCTCCAAAACCATCCTTCTCCATGTAGAGTGATGAAAATCCTACCATGTTCATGTCATGCAAGAGGAATCAAACACTCCTGTACAACCAGGCTGTGTTGAAAATACACTTTCACCTCATGTACTATGAACATGTTAACAGCAGAATAAAATAATATTACACAGCACAGTGAGTGTGTGAAACCAACATTATCCTCTGGACAAAAAGGAGCCATAATAATGCTGGTCATAAAGAACAAGGCATATTTCTGAGTAATTGTTAGTTCAAATTTTGTACTTTACTTTTTGAGTGTCTGACAATGTTATCGCTATGTAGAAAATATGAATGATGAAGCCCTTTACATAGACAGAAATCATTGCTCCTAAACTGTAGGGATGTGGCACACTTCAGCAATCCATTCAGTGAATAAATGTGGCTGATTGAGGATTGCCCTGCACTCCTCATTCTTCTGAATAGCAGGCCAGAGACCATTATTAATATTCTAGGAAAGTTTGTCCCTTTTCGCCCTTCTGAATAATACAGCAAAAGCAGTGAAGACATCAGAGCACATCTGACATAACCATGAAACATTTATGGCTTCTTTGGTGAAGGATCTGCCTGCCGTGTACTCTGCTTCCTTTGACTTCCACAACCTACATGTTGATGTTGGACTTGCTCAAAATAACTGCTCTGGGAGGATTTTGTCTGACATCCATCAAGTTAAATTTTAAACCAGTGAGGAGTGACTCAATGTTCCACCGGCAGGTGACTGGTGCTTTCTGTTTTTGTGTCTCACCAACAACACTGAGGGCAAACTTCACAGCAGTGTCCACGGTGTTGCGATCAGTAACCTGGTCCACTATTCCTAGTTTCAGTGCCTCAGCTGCACTCACATGGCGGCCTGTGAAAGACATGAAAAGTTGGTTAGATGGATTTACTTGTAGTGAATGGTAAATACATAGTGACATCTGCTGGCCATTTGGGTGAACTACTGGCATTGATGTCTAAACAATTTAAAAAGTGCACAATTTACAATTGACTTGATTGTAATTACCATCAACATCAGCTGCACTCCACATGCGGTATTGTTTCAAGAACACATACATAACAGTGCAGAGCAAATACTTAACAAAATGAAATCATTAGCAAAGTCTGTCAATAATTCACTATAACAATCTAGTTTGATATTTTACAGGCAACACCTGTACTACCAAAAATATGAACTGTGTAACAGTTTTACAAGGTCACCTGGTAGTGGTACCTGTGGTGATGAGCTCTAAGGCAGCTGGGACCCCAATGAGCCTTGGCAAACGCTGGCTCCCCCCTGCAGCTGGCAGCAGACCCAGAGTCACCTCTGGAAGTCCCACTCTGGCCTGAAAGGACACCGAAGCACAGTGTTTGATGAATGGAAAGTACTGGACAGTCACCGTGCTTACTCCATTTACAATTACACACAAAACTGTGCCTCTTCCCTGTAGAAAAGTACTAGACATGGTGGCTTACAATCAAAAGGGAATTCTTTTAACTTGCTTGATATTAGTGAAATAACTGCTTTTCTTATCATTTACTCAGAAATCAGCCCTTTAATGGAGATTTAAGATCAGTCAGTCTTGTAACGTAAAGGGCAACAATGTCAGTCGGATACTGATACAGCTCGACACTGAGATTAGAAAGACACTGATAGAAAGAGACAGATGGAGATGTGAAGCCTGAACTAACTTTGGAGTGTGCGATTCGATAATGACAGCCAAGTGCAAGCTCCAGGCCTCCGCCTAAAGCACTTCCCTCTATGGCTGCCACCACTGGCTTGTTTGCAGCCTCTATGGCGTGGATCATGGGCACCAGTGGAGGCCCAGTCATGGTAGTCGCAAACTCCCTGATGTCAGCTCCTGTAACACCAGTTCACATGGAGGATGTAATGATGATGAAGGTTCAAACAGATAATTTATTGTGGATTTGGTTTAATGTGAATGCATATGAATTTAAGAGGTTTATTGAAAACAGTGTATACTTTGTACTACTAAGATTTGTGTTGGGTTAAATATTCAATTGTAATGCTGTAAATGCTAAATATTATTATGTGAGGCTGTGAAAGCCTTGACTTTAAGTTGCTGATTTAAAATTTGGTAAAAAAAAAAAAAAAAAGGGTTAAGACTCAATAAGTGTTTAACTTCATCCTACACCCTTTTTGAACTTCAAAGAGTCTGATGTCTGCCAATGTTTTGTTCTTGCCTTTTGTTTTAAATTCTGGTTCTAAATAAATAAATAATTATGTAAAAATAGAATCCTCACACCAGGATGCTTCTCTAAATAAACTTAAACATTCCTCTTTATCAAACCACACTCATTCTGATCTGTTTCCCAGAAGGTCACATGAACCTCTGCCAGTATAAACCCTGCATAGAGGAGTACAGGGCAGCTCTAAACTAATTACAACTCATTAACAGTTTTCATCAGAGACTCAATTAAAATGACCTTCATGAGTACGCACCCCCACAGAATACTCCATTCTGCCCACAAATGACCACACTCTTCACCAGTGGGTCACTGACTGCTTTCCCCACAGTGTCAACGATACCGTGCCTCACTGCTGAACTGTAAGAAAAAAACATATGTCACAGCTTTAAGTTTATTTCAAAAACTTCAAATCATTGAAATTAATTCTCAAAAGATGTAAGAAAAGCATTTTTTGTATGTTAAAATATGACTTACTGTATTGGTGGATTCTTATCCATCTTTATGAATATTCTCCACAACACTGTTCTGACTTTAAGTATAGTTTAATCATTGAGAGCATTTTAGAGCTGTAAGCTACTTGCAAAGTTAATACACAAGACCTCAGATCAAGAAACAGTGCTGTTAAATGCCTTCTTATTGCAGCTTTTTTCCCCAAAAATTCCAAAATGTCTGTGTAGTATAAAAAACGTTGATCATACTGTTTTAAATGAAGGTTTTTATTTTTAAGGGGGCAAAAAATCCAAACCTTTATGGCCCTGTGTGAAAACATGCTTGCTCCCCTCCATTGGTTTCATCACATCTTTGGAAGGCTGAGTTCAATGTCTCTAGCCATACCCAGGCGTGATTACTGCCACACCTGTTCCCAATCAACAAATCACTTCAGTAAGACCTGCCTGACAAAGTGAAGTAGACTAAATGATCCTCAAAAGCTAGACATCATGCTGCAATCCAAAGAAATTCACGAACAAATGAGAAACAAAGTAGCTGAGATGCAACAGCCTGGAAAAGGTTACAAAGCCATTTTGAAAGCTTTGGGACTCCAGTGAACCACAGTGAGAGACATTATCCACAAATGGAGAAAACACGGAAAGGTAGTGAACCTTCCCAGGAGTGCCCCCCCGCCCCCCATAATTACCCCTCAAGGTCACAAAAAACCCCACAATGACATATGGCCTGCATGGCAGAGTTCCAAGATGAAAACCACTGCTGACCAAAAAGAATCTTCATTTAAAACTACATTTAGTGTTTACTTGTATTTTCTTGAATGTATTATTTAAATATGTTTGAGGTGAAACATTTACGTGTGACAAATATACAAAAAAGTAAGAAACCAAGAAGGGGGCAAACACCTGAATCCAATGCAACACTGTAGTTGTTTACATTGTGTAGATTGTGATGAAGCAGAGTACAGTCTAACAGTGGAGTCTAAATTATCCTGAGGTCAATTCAACTTGTCAACTGACCCGCACCCAAGACTACAGTGTGAAAGGACTGCATAATGTCAAAAGGCAATATAAGTGAAATAGACAGCTAATCATTTGCGAAGGACTATGTCCTTAAGCCAGAGGTGCACAGTACTGAAATACATCAATACAATATACAGTATATACTGTCAACATAAAAAGTAGAAATCAGCAAATCTACAAAATGAGCAACAATTATTATACTGTTTATGTTTAATACAATTCAAACACAATAAGCACATATGAGCAACAGAGGAGACAAAATTCGCTAAATTAACAAAACATCAACTCAATTAACAAAACTGAACAAAAAATGAGAAAAACATTTTTTTTAATCAAGTAGACCAACAAAATGAACATAGGGACTAAGCCAAGAAAAAAATATTAGCAAAATAAGGAACAAAATTGAAAAATTATCAGAAATAATGGTACACATGATCAAAAGCGAACAAAATATGCAACAAATTTTGCAACAAGCAATTCTGAGAATGCCAAGTGTTTTTTTTTTTCATAGTTAGACAGTAAACAGTTTAGAATCATGTATATTGGCCTGATTCCAGATATCCTTGTGCACACGTTATTGTGCTATTAATCTATTCAATACAGCAGGCTATATACAACTATAGATTATAATTTTGTTTGGATACTTTCAATCTTAGTAAAGTACTTATTTTTGCAAGTACTGCACTACTACTACATGGTTCACTGAATTATGAAGCACACATATGAACACATTTACGCGAGTTCTGGTTGTGTTTCCTCGACAAACCACTGACCTGAACATGGATTTCACTGTGTGCGTGCAATTTTTGATCCAAACCACATTAACTACATCAAGTACAGTACATTTAAGCAGTAGTATATAGAAGTAGTTATAGTTGTAAACATACTGAGTGTTGTATTAAAGAGCAAATAATTTCTGCTGAAGGCTTGCTTGGGTTTTTTCCTCACCTGAGCGCGTTGACAGGAGGATTTTGGAGGGTAATCAAGCCAACAGAGCCCGAAACAAGCGTTAACTGAGCCATGGTGTCCACGTAAAACTGCGCACTTATTTTCAGGTATGTAGAATGAACTTTGAAACTCTGAAGCTCGAGCTGGCTCCACCTTTACCACGCTTTTACGTAGTGATGTTACGAAATATGTCGAGTAATGGAGGGGGCATTTCCACGGAGCGTGTAGCGAAGTTACGTCATTCAGGGGAGGAGCCGAAAATGATGACGTGTGAAGCCTCGCTGCCCCGCTGTACCACGTGACTGCTTCAGGAAGCGGTTCAGATTTGTCAAAAGGTTTGACAGCGACGTAAACCCGTCAGGCTCCGTTCAATATGTGGGTTTTCGTAGGAGAGTTGCGGTCAGTTCAGTGTGGATAACCAGTGTGCTGGTTTGGATTGCGTTTAGTTTAGATATAGTTTGGAGAGAGAACGTCAGAGAAGTATAAGCGCTGCCTCTGATGGCAGCTGCATAAAACACTGTATGAGAATGAGTGCATCATATTTATTGACGCCATGGAAAGTAACTATTCAATTCAGTGCAAAAGAACACTCAAACCACAGTGCAGTGATTGGAATAGCTTGGTTTTAATTAATTTTGCCAGTAGATGGAGTAGTAGAGCAAATGAAGCCTCATGAAGCTTTGCACTGGACTGAATCAAGTTGATGAAAAGCTTCAATGCTTCATGAGGCTTTTTCTCGCCATCACTACGTACTCACCACCTTTGGGAAACATTCTAAGCAGCAGTTTAGGCACACTAACAAGGCCCTAAAAGCCTGGGATAAAAGAAAAAAACTGTGAGATGGATACTTTCTTAAAAAGTGGGAAGACAACTTCAAATGGCTTTATTTACTTTATTTTATTTTTTTTTTATTTATTCATTTATTTGTCAGGGACAGTGCAATAGACATAGAAAACAATCTGATGTGTTGCACACAGAGTATAT
>JAQQAE010005386.1:0-17682 GCA_029823295.1 Pseudamia nigra | reverse complement strand
GGCCTTGAATTGTGAAGCGCCTAGAGATAATCAGTGATTATGATTGGCGCTATACAAATAAAGATTGATTGATTGATGTAGTGCATGTAGAAATGACTTTATCTTACTGATGAAATCCATTTTAAACAGTGTGTTTGTTTGTTTTATGCCTCAACTAAATTTGCTTGCATTTCTTCCCAAAAATGTTGCTCATCCTTATCAACTTTTGAGTAGTATATTTTAGCCCTGTTGTGATCTGCTACAATTTGCCCAACCAAAGTCACTGCAAACACACTCTTTCCATAACAATTTCAAATCAAAAGCCATCCTCAGTTATTGCAAAACATCTGTAGTGATTTGCAGGGTTCCCATGCAATACTGTAAATTATTATTTATTATGTGTTACTACAAACACATTTAGGCTGAGACATTAGCCAACATTCACCTACAGTGGCTGAAATTGGACAATATTACTGAAGATGTATTATTACAGATGGATATTCTCGAACAATGAAGTAGTGAAGAGAGCAAGATTTTATTGAATTTATTCAATTATAACAGCACAAAAAAATTCCACCCACATTCACTACATAGAAATGAGTCCACAGCATTTTATCATGGATGTAGGCAACTGAGAAAGTCTGGGAACGTGCTCATTGTTTAGCTTATGCTAGAATCTGTTCACACACTGTCAAAAAGTTACATATAGTACCTTTAACTGACACGCACAGTATGTAACAAGCAGCAGCTGTGCCCACCTTGGTGTGTTGCATCTATGTTATTATGCAGTTTTTATTTATTTATTTATTTATTTTATTTTTGATAAATTGTTGTGTAGAATGTTGAGATACCTAATGTTGAATTATGTTTTCTGGGTAATTAACACTTATTCTCTCTGTGCTCTGCTTTCCATAGGGATATACACTGCTGTGGTGTCAGTGTCCAATCGTTATGAAAATGTCAGTCAAAACATCAACATGAGCATCTACAGCATCCTCAGTCATGTTGATATACAGACTGAGCCACATCTCCTGCTAGCCGGCCAATCAGCTGATTTTGAAGCTCATCCCTTGCCCTCACCCTATGGCATTCACTACGACTGGCACTTTGGAGATGGTTCTGTCCCACTCCAAGGTCGACGTGTGATGCATGCATATGCAAAGAGTGGTGTCTTCAACATCTGCGTGTTAGTAAACAACACCATCAGCTTTAAGAAGGCTTGTGCTGAGATGTTTGTGTATGAGAAAATTGAAGATTTAACAGTAAAAAGCTCCTCTCCTACAGAGCTGCACAGTCCTACTTCAGTCTCGGCACATGTTACTGCTGGTAATAACATCACATGGACTTTCTCTATGGGTGATGGAACTGCCTACACTTTATCTGAACCTCATGTGTCACACAACTACATCGCAGAGGGCAATTACACAGTAAATGTGACGGCCTCAAATGCTGTGAGCTTTGACTCGACATTCGTACAGGTTGAGGTGTTTGTCCTCCAAGTTGTAGGAATAGACCCATCTGGGTGTGTCCAAGATAGGACTCCCATCATCTTTCAGGCTTATGTGACTGGTAACGCATCTGCTGATCGTTATGAATGGAGCTTTGGGGATGGAAGTCCCAATGAGACCCACTATGGCTACCCCAATGTCTCTCACACTTACTCAACCAGTGGGAATTACTACCTTTCCCTTGTGCTGTCCAGTGCGCTCAATGAGGCTTCCAAGTCTACCTTCGTCTGCGTGCAACCAGCTTTAACAAACATCAGCTTCTCCCCTGAGAAATTACACTATGCTGTTGGAGAGGAGATTCAATTTCTGGTCAAAGCTGAGCCAGATTTTAACTACAGCTATAAGTGGGACTTTGGAAGAGAGGAAGACCTTGTACTCATCCACGGTTCTGGGAACGTACTGACAACATATAAAGCCTCAGGTCAATATAATGTGACTGTTACTGTCTTCAACAATATTTCCACCAGTAATGCTAGTCTTCAGATTGAGGTCCAGATGCCAGTTGGACCAACTGTTATTCAGCATAATGGCACAAAATACAATAACTTTACCCTGAGAGCACCATATGCGTTTATGACTTCTTCACTGGCCTCTGATGTCACTTACACATGGGACTTTGGAGACGGAAGTATGCAAACAGGACAGAATATTGTCCACACCTATAACATCTCTGGAAACTACAACATTTCACTGACGGCAGCCAACACAGTTAGCAAGAACCATACTGTTTTACCTGTCACTGTAATTGCACAAATCCATGGATTAACAGTTAATGCCAGCCTGGTGAATGTCCCTTTAAATGCATCTGTCAACTTTGAGGCCCATATGGAAGAGGGAGATGGTGTCCGTTTCTCTTGGAACTTGTGTGACCGCTGCACTTCCCACCTCCCTGAGACCCCCACAACTTTTTACACCTTTCGTTCTGTGGGCACATTTACCATTATTGTAACAGCAGAGAATGATGTAGGAACAGCACAAGCAAGTATTCTTGTCTTTGTCCAGCGTGAGCTAGAGGGGCTGCAGATTTTAACGGATGAGGAAATCAGTGGAGGTGGCGGTGCAGGGGTGGATGGTTGCTGCTTTGCTACAAATCGTGTCCTGCATCTCCATGCAGGGTTAAAAGAAGGAACCAACATGACCTTTACTTGGAACCTCATCAGAGAACTTGATCCTTCTAGGTCCACCTTCAACATAAGTGCCAAGTCTGTGGAGGTTAATTTCTCCACACCAGGTCCATTTGACATTTTTCTTCGGGCAGCAAACCTCCTGGGCCAGCTGTCTGTCAACAGAACCATCTACTTCCTCGAACCAGCAGGTTTAGTGTCCCTACACATCAGCAATAACCCTGTTGCAGTTAACACTCCAACTAACATGACAGTTTTCACATTAGAGGGTTCAGATCTACAGTATCGGTGGTCTGTGAATGATGTCATTCTACAAGGCAATGAGCACTGGAAGACGCATAGCTTCACCAGTCCAGGGCTGAAGCAAGTTAGTGTGGAAGTTTTCAATGAAGTAAGCTCAGAGGTTGTGACAGAAATTGTCCGTGTACAAGAGGTCATTTCTGGGCTAAAGTTCACAGCTACTAATGTGATAGAGCAAATTTATGTAGCAACTGGTGTCAGTGTCACCCTGCAGGGGGACGTACTCACAGGAACAAATGTAACATGGACATGGGTGCTGGACAGAAGAACAGAAAGTGGAAGTAAAACCTCACTCATTTTCCACAAGCCACAAACAGCGACGGTTACCCTGAATGCCACCAACGACATCAGTGAGCAAGTGGTGTCTAGAGAGTATTTTGTTCAAGACAAGATTCAGGGATTGGAGCTAAAGGCAAGTAAAACAATTGCAGCAGTGGGAGAGAAGGTGGAGTTCAACATTTCTTACGTAGCTGGCTCAGATGTTCATCTGACCCTCAGCATCAGTGGAGACACCACGATCTTCCCTCAATCCAACCAAACCTACGTCCACATATTCACAAGAGTGGATACCTACATGGTGAATCTCACAGCTCACAACCAGGTAAAGTCAAAGCAAAAAATAGGCAATTTTAAGACCAATGCTTGCAGATAATTAGTAGGATAGGACCACTATGCTTTTTTGAGGCTGATATTGATGCTGATTTTTAGTATATATAAGTAATCAGGGTGTAATGTTTGACCTCAGTTTCCATTCTTACTGTGACCATGGTTATTATTTTCATTTGCTGGAATCTAGGTGAGTTTTAAAAGGCGGCACCTTCACGTGGAGGTGATGGAGCCCGTGCGTGGGCTCTCGATTGTGGATTGCTGCCCAGCCGCCATCCCTGTTAACGTGAAGAAGACCTTTGTGGCAAACATCCTGAAAGGCAGTCCTGTTCAGTTCCTATGGACCTTTGATCTGCACCATCTCCACAAACTCTCATTTGTTAGCAAAGAGGTCAGATATTTTAAATGTTATTGTACCTACACTACCACTGAAAATTTTTAGAACACCCAATTTTTCCAATTTTTTATTGAATTTCAAGCAGTTCCAGTTCAATTAATAGCTTGAAATGGTACAAAGGTAAGTGCTGAACTGCCAGACATTTTTTTTTAAAACTTAAAGTTCCCCAAAACTGAAAATAATGTACATTTCAGAATTATACAAAAATTACTTTTCAAGGAAACAAGACATAGATTAACAATTTAAAGCTCTTGTGCACCAATGGAGGCTCATCAACCTTGAAAGTTGGTGCAACTAATTCCTACGGGTGTCCCAAGTTTGCTTGATTAATTAAAACCCCTCTGTCCGCATAAAAACATTGTTGGCACACACTGTGGTACCATACCCTCATGAGCATTATTGAAAAGTATTGCCTTGCATGAATGAGAATGAATGAATGTTTGGTGGTGGTCATAGAGACCATTGGCACAAATTTTGAGCCACATTTCTGTCACTATGCCTCAGGGCAGCTGTGGCTGCAGATGTAGCTAACCACCACCAGGGGTAATTCATTATTATTATTATTATTATTATTGTTATTATTGTTATTATTGTTGTTGTTGTTGTTGTACTGCATAAAGTATTGTGTTGCTATAAAATGGTGATAAACAGTAACAAAAACAAGAGAGGCAGACCATCATAACACTTAAAAATGTAGGTCTTTCCTACAGAAACTGCATCGAGAGGCACTCAGAAAATGAGGGAAACTGTGACAACAAGAGGTCTTTGGGTCTGCCAGACCTCTTCCTGTTGTTGCAGCAACTTTCAAGGCTTGATCAGCCTCCATTGGTGCAGAACAGCTTTAAGTTGTTGACCCATGTCTTGTTCCCTGAAAATGGCCTTCTTGTGTAATTCTGAAATGTATGTTATTTTTCAGTTTTGGGGAACCTTAACTTTTTTTTTCTCCTCTGGCAGTTCAGCACATTTCAAACTATTCATTGAGCTTGAACTGCTTGAATTTTAACAAAAAACTGGAGTGTTCTAAAACTTTTGACCAGTTGTTTGTGTAATATTATGATATAAATGATATAATGCTATCTCAGAATGTCCAGACCTGGATCCTATTGAAAATCTTTGTAACATGATCAAGTTTGAAGTTTGAAAATCATAAGCAATCAAAATAAAGCCATGCTGCTGTCACACTGAACAGTGTTCTCGCCAGTGCATTTCAGTGTAGCGGTCCACTACGCAGTGCTCTGGCCTGAGCGTAGTGGGCCAAAAATGCAAAGACATGAGCCAGACACATGCTGTCACGTGTAATCACTTCATGAAATCCGTGAGTAGATGTGCGGCGTAATGATTTTTTGGCGGTTTTGGTTATAGCAGCCGGCCGATACGCTGCACAAAGTTTCTTGCAAGAATCCTGCTGAAGTGGTGTAAAGCACTACTAGTGACATGAAAGAAAGATAGAGATTGATGAGTAAAATCTGTGTTATTCAACCAGGCTCTGCTTTCCAAAGTCCTCCTAAGTTGGAACTTTAGTATAGAGTTTGAAAATTAATATTAACATGATTTCTTTGCATTATTTGAAAACAGCCCTAAGTGTTTAATGCTCTGAATGACCTCAATAGTGTGTGTCTTTAGGTATCCTACACACCAGAAGAACCTGGCGTATTGACTGTCTTTGTGAAGGCCATCAACGCACTAGATGATGAAAACATCACCAAGCACATCCTGGTGCAGAACCTGCTGACTAGAGCTGCGCTGTATGCATCACCTCAGGACACTTTCATCAATAAGACAGTGACACTGGTGGCCTCTGTTGAACCCAGATCTACGTCTGTCGGGTGCCTGTGGGATTTTGGTGATGGCTCCACTCCCACTTACACCAATAACACAAGTGTGGGCTATGTGTACAAACACCCAGGACATTACCTGGTCCAAGTATGTTTAGTACACATTTATATTAATATTGTTGTTTCTTAACGTACAGTGGATATAAAAAGTCTACACACCCTTGTTCAAATTCCAGGTTTTTGTGATGTAAAAAAAGTTGACACCAAGATAAAAAATTTCACAACTTTTTCTACTTTTTTGGAATGGCCCAGCAAGAGTCCAGACCTGAATCAGATGGAATATCTGTGGGGTGATCTGAAGAGGGCTGTGCACAGGAGATGTCCTCACAATCTGTCAGATTTGGACAGTTTTGCAAAGAAGAGTGGGCAAATATTGCCACATCAAGATGTGCCACACTGTTAGACTCCTACCCAAAAAGACTGAGTGCTGGAATAAAAGCCAAAGGTGCTGCAACAAAGTATTAGTTTATGGGTGTGCATATTTATGCAACCAGGTTATTTTAAGTTTTTTATTTTTTATTTTTCCCCCTTAAAGGTTTCAGTTTATTTTTCAATTGCGTTGTGCAGGTTATAGGTCACATTAAAGGTGGAAAAAGTTGTGAAATTATTTATTTTAGTGTCAGTTTTTTACATCACAAAAACCTCGCATTTGAACAGGGGTGTGTAGACTTTTTATAGCCACTGTATTTGACAGTTGCTTGCCAAAGATATGTAATGTCTAATTTTTGAATGAGTATCCCATTTTCGGGTGATACCCTGTTGTTTTCTACTAACAGGCAAACTGCAGTAACCTGGTGAATTGGGTGTCAGCTGAAGTGGAGGTAAACATCACAATTTTGGAGTGTGAAGAGCCAGAAGTGCAGGTGCAAGCCCCCCGTCTTTCCATCTGGCGTTCCCAGCCCACCTTGTTTGAAGCCAGTGTGGACCTGAAAGGCTGTGTACGCTATGGAGCGCAATACCTCTGGCAGATACTCTCAACACCCCACTGTGATAATGACAAAGACAACCGTATCCTCTCAGATGAGGTGGCTCAGCCCTCACAGCCTATCCCAGTAATTCGCCTACCAGTGGAAGTGGATATGCGGCGCCTTCAGCTGTCATTGCCAAAGATGTCCTTAGCAGCAGGGTCCTACACCCTGGTATTTTCTCTGTGTTATGAAGGTGTGCCACTGAGGAAGGCTGCATGTCTGGAGCTAAGTGTCATGGCTGCCAGGTTAGTGGAGAATAACATTCCGTTCAGCAATTTGCCCGAGATGTAGACCCAGTAATCATATCATTCTTCTCCCTTTGTTTAGGCTTTGGTTTGATTTGTTTTATTGTGACAGTGTAAAATTAAAGCAATGCTCCTTAAAATGTTATAAAAATTCTTTTTATAACATTTTCATGATTTTTTTTTCACACCATGTGTGCAGCAAAATCAACATCTCTTTTTTAAACACTTATCCTATGTTTATAAAAATCTACTACTGGTTGGCAGTACAATGCAGTCCTAATTATAAAAATGTGTATGTCATATGTAGCGGGCAGATAAGTAAAGTGAAACATCCACCATTCTCCCTTTAAAATCACCTACTGTAGGTCTATGTTGTGTGTTTTTTTGACCTGACTACTATATATTATCAGATGTTTCCAGTAATGTCTAAATTCTGAAAAATGTACCCATTTCATTTGATCTCCTGCCATTGACATTTTATCAGTTTACTAACATTCATCATTACGGTACTAGTGGCCTTTAATAAATAAATTCAAATAAAGAAAACCTGAATACGTTACCTTATCTGTAACTTTTAATAACCTCACCAAGGAGGTTATGTTTTTGTCAGCATTAATTTATCTGTTTGTTTGTTTGTTCATAATATAACTCAAAAAGTTGCAAACGCATTTGGATGAAATTTTCAGGATAGGTCAGAAACGGCACCAATCAATCAGATTCTGGGAGTGATCTGCATCGTCTGGATCCAGAAGATTTTTTAAGAATTATTCACCATTGTGAGACTGGACCAAAATCAACATTTGTCAAGTCCCAGAAAATTTAGCCAAAAATATAGGTTACCACCATAATAGATTCTATCAAACCACACAGTTTGATCCAGATATGGGCAATATTCCAGATATATTGATCCAGAATGTTTATACTTACAGGGGTTGAGGAAAAATATCTACTTTAAGGTAGCAAATAAAGCTATAGACATGAAACTGACACCAAACTGTAGTGGAAAATCTCCTGATTCAGTAATGTGTCCACAGATTTGATGTATTGTCAACATTTACAGAGCTACTGGAGATCCAGAAGAAAACCACCATTATGGAAATATGATTTGTCATGAATAACTATTGAGCTAATCATGATATGTATATGATTCCAAATGCTAATGGTAGGTTTTTATGGTCAAAGAATCCAAAAATGATGGTCAACTAAATTTAAGAATATTACTTTTGGGTGCAATAATATTATGGGAGAAATGAGCATAGGTTCATATGATAATGGTAGATTTTAATTTTGGAAGGGAAACTGAACTTTCTTGGCTGAGGTCTGTGCTCTCTGAGTGCTTTCTAGTTTCTTTTTGAGTCACATTAGATAGATTTTCAACCATGGTGGTGAAAACAACTTTTTCCATAATCCTACACAATTGCACAGCCTCATGTATCTCTACCACATCTTTCATTTTTGCTTACATCATGTATCTTTACCTAATAACTAGTCGGTGGTTCCTCTTTTTGTTCTCATTTGAGCCTTTTGAAACATTTTTGCATTCAGGCTGATGCCCATCATAGAAGGAGGGACCTACAGAGTGTGGTCACGAACCCAGGACCTGCAGCTCAGCGCAGAGCAGTCATATGACCCCAACATGGACCCAGAGAGCCAGTCACTGCTCCACTACCACTGGGAATGCCAGAGCACATCAAAGGTAGACATGTAGATATTACAGCAAACGTAAAAAGGATTTTTCAGGAAAAAAAAAAACCCTTAAAGGCAGTTATTGTAAATGAGAAATGGTTCTCAACTGACTTACCTGGTTAAATAAGTGAATAAATAAATAAATAAGTGATTATACGTACATGCATTTCCTTGAATATTAAGTAGTGTGACCATTGCTTTTAAATGTCTAGTAAATCAAGAATGAAGCAGAACTCAGCAGACGATAACAGAGCTCTCTGCCTCTTTATGGATAAAGGCAGGATTATCTACTGCAGCTGCTGCTTCCTACATTTTACATATTTGGCTTGAGGCGAACAGATATAAAAGTGCCTTTTTTCCTTTTTTACGGGTGAATTTATAAAACAGAATTTGGAGGACAGATATAATGGTGCAAAAGAAATATCACATAATAATCATCTGGTCTTGAGCCTTGCAGCCTTGTCAGAAAGGCTTTGTAGGATTGATTTGAAGAGGAAAACTTGGGTTATGAGTTTTTGAGTGTGTGAGTGTAATGTTTTTGCATGCATTGCTTCCTTGGTTGGGTGGGACCAGATTCTGACTTTGCACCAGCAGACCACAATATAAGACCCACTGGGACGGGTGTGTTGTGTGTGATATGTGTATATGTTAGACGGCAGGCATTTAAAGGGTTATGTAACTGTTTAGAGATAAACTCAACATTCCACAGCTGGTCCTTTTCTCTCCACCCTGACAATTACATACTTTCCCTGCAAAACATTTTTCTCTCTTATAGAAGGACTCAAGAAAGATGCAGAGACACAATCAAATGTCCTACTCTGTTCTGACCTTGGATAACAATATGAAAAGGTGTCTAGTTCCTGGTGCAATGACAAAATACATTCTTTTTGTATTCTCTCTGCAAGTACACTGCCAAGGAAGTGACATTAAGCAGAATATGGCAGATGTTACCCAATACACTGAATTGAAATCTATCCATCCTTCGACTCCACTCACAGGAGCCATTTATCAAATTTCTGTACTCCCCTACCAGTCTGTTCGTGATACTGTACATGTCTTCAGAAGTACCCTCATTCATTTACAATTAAGTGATTCATTTGTTCAATTTATGCTTAAATTCTATATATATTTTAAGTTTCTCTAGAACTGTTTAATTGGTGCTGGATTCCAGTTGTGCAGCTAATTTTGTGTCCTTTTTTTTCTTGCATGTCATGAATACAATTTTATAAGACAGTTCTTAACGGATTTTCTCCCTGTGGCATGAGTTTCACTTCAAATGTAACAAAAGAACAATTGTCCATCCTTCCCATGTTTTAAAAGTATAGATGAAAAAAATATTCACTGGATGTTATGCACAAAATGTTTTTAATTAAGGCACCCCAGTACAGTCTCAGTTTCACTGCAATCAGTCCATTAAGTCTAGTTAATCGGAATATATTTTATATCACATACTGTAAGGGTTAATTAATTTGTGGCCTACTAATATTCTCAGGTTAGGTCTGCTGCTACTCACAAAATTCAAAGCTGGTATGTGAATTACAAATCTCTCCTCTTCTAGTCCACCTGACATCTCTCCACTGTTTTCTACTTCCAGGGTCCAGAGCACTGCTCCACTCTCAATTTTGGATTGGGGTCCAGTGGTCCAGTGCTTGGAATATCTGGCTCTGAGCTTGAAGCGAACGTAGAATACACTTTTAGACTGACTGTCAGCAAAGACGGCATGGCACCAGAGTCCACCACACAGACCGTAAGTACACACAGCCTCCATCACAAATAAATACATGACAGGAACTGACAGAAGCAGTAAATGCAGAGGATAGAGAATCACAGGACAAAACCATGAACACAGTTATTAAATTAGAAATCTGGTCATTAACCTTAATGTGTTGTGGCTAAATGTGTTCTTGTGTTGCATGATTTAATTCGAGTATACTCAATACAGTATATTATTAATTCAGCACTTTTAACACTGAAGAGGTGGAGCTGGCATTTTCTCTTTTAAATGTTATGTTACTTCAGAAGTGTAGATGAAAACAGCAGAATGTTTCTTTTCATTTTAGACATTAGAACAGCATTTGCACCATGGTCATGCACCATGAGAACATTGATTATGTACATTAAGTCCTGTGTTATAACATGATAACCTCAACCACATTGTTATTGAACAACAAACACCTTAAATTTTTGAAATTTGCTGACAAAATTAGTTTTTCTTTAAAATATTGGTGCCCTCCTGGGCTGATTAAAGCATGTACATTTTCCGTCCTAGCATCATCTAAATCATGGGTTGTTCAATCATCGCCACAAAGGGCCGAGGCACTGCAGGTTTTCTTTCCAGCCACTCACTAAAACAGGTGTTTTGACTGAATTCAGTGAAATCACCTGCTGAGGAGACTGGTGGAAAGAAAAAGTGCAGTGTCTCAGCCTTTTGTGGCGATGATTGAACAACCCTGATCGAAATAAACTTGCACTTTAATTTACAAGACAAACAAGGGAGTGATCTGTTTCATTTATGTTTTGTTATACTGTGTTTTGAGGTCTGTGGGTGAAAGTACCAGACACTGTTAGTTAACAGGACAGGAGGAAACTTGCACACTTGACGTTCAACATAGAGTGGTGCTAATATGGTGTTATTCATTAGGCAACAGCTAAAGGGAATATAACACTAAGCCAGTGCATACGAATATGCATAACTTTACAGGATAATATCAATGAACATACAGAGAAAAGAGAAACTAATATTAATCTTGTGTGTTTAAGTGCTTAAAGTTGCTATTGTTGTTTTTGTACTTACTTTATCAGGTGCTTGTGCAGAGTGGACACATTCCCATGGTGTATCTGGAGTGCGTCTCCTGTAAGGCCCAGTCCATTTACGAGGTCAGCGAAAACTCTTACGTTTACCTGAAGGGAACCTGCACCAACTGCCAGGGCATCCCCCGTGGGGTAAATACTCTCTGAGGTTCCCTTTCTACTTGGTCTTAATATACGTTTTCAGTGATTTGAGCATGAAAGGACAGCCAAAACAAATCACTCTTCACATTAGATATGGCTGATCACTTGCATTCAGATTTCATTGCTGTCATTACTGCCTGTGTGACCTCTGCAGACAATTCTTGCTTCAGCAGCTGCCAAAAAACCATGGCATCCTGCTTTGATGTGGTATTCTCCTTTTACATACAGAGAGATATCATCATGTGTTTGGTTGATTAATCTGTTACTTTTAGTTAGGCCTCATTAAACTACTTTCTGGTGATCTTCACCTAAACTATGCATTGCATGATTTTTGATGTGACATTCACTCCATTAAGATTTATCGATTATATTAACTTGGGGGTCAATACTCCCATTTTATTTATGTATTTATTTTGGCATATGTTACTCTGACTCATCTGAAGGTGATCTCCACCATTTAACAGACTTTTGGCTCTTTCCTGCTCCATATTGTTATTACAACGGCCTTTAATAATTTACTGTTGGCTGATTTTGTGGCTTCTCAGTGATGCATCAGAATATAATACACAACTTAAAGTTAAGGATAAACTTTGTTGCCCCAGAGTGAAATGTGTCTTGGAGAGCAGTGCCACAGTGAGCAGCGGTCAATTCTAAACATTTATTCATAATTAAAATAAAATTCATAATAAATAATTTGTGCTGTGGCTTAGTGGGTATAGCGAGTTGTCCATGAACTGGAAGGTTAATGGTTCAATCCTGTGAGAGTTCAGCAGGATACTGAACTCCCAGAAGTTGCTCCCAGTGAGTGTCACTGAATGTGTGAATGTGTGCATTAATGGGTGAACGGAAAGCAGTGTAAAGCGCTATGTAAGTGCAAGTTCAATTTGGTCTCTTTCATGTGTCAGCACCATACACTGTATGTATTACTGGACAAAGTGACAGTGACGTCATCCATTAGTTTCTGAAGGGTCGTTTTGAGGTCTGTCAGGTTGAACCTGGACGACATATTGGAGCCAAAAACATCTTGCCATATTTGAATGAACAGCAGTGGGGCTTATGAAAGAGTCATGGCAAGGGACTCGTAGGAAGCTAATATTAGCCGCTACCTTACTGCCCCGGTAAAACTTCACCACGCAGTGTCAAACAAAGTCTGTTGGTGTAAACACTTAGCCACAGCTGCAGCCGAGTGTATCTCATGTATAACTACACCCATATTGAATAAATAGAAGATAAGAAGGTCTGAATCGGTCTGAGTTCACAAGCAAGCTGTTGCTATAGTGATATGTCAATCAAACCCCAGCACGGCAGTGATTTGTTGGATTATTTGCTGTAATATCTTAATAATGAAGCAAAAAGTTAAAGATGGACCATCACACTACTTATTAGAGTGTCCAAATAAAATGTTTGAGACTATAATGACCCATGAAAAAAATGTATTGGCTTAGTATTTTCAGATAGAAGTCCAATGTATTTCTATGGGAAAAAGGTTTCTTGGAGCTGGACGGTCGGTTTCCCAGCGGCCAAGCGGTGGGATTACAACTTAAAGTCACTTCAGCATTGGCCTCACTGAATGGTCGATGGTCTGATGGGTCAACTTAGCGATACTACATCTGTTCCTCTTCACACAATGAATAAATGTACAATAAATAAGCAAGGACTCAGTGCAAGATTAAAACCAACCAATCGCATAAGAGCAGCACAGGGAATAAATAGAAAATAAAACCTGTACAATTAAAATTAGATTAACCATAATAAAACTAGAGATCATAAAACAATTATGTACAGTAACTAGGTTAAGTAAAAAGGAACACATGATAAAAGTATTAAAATAATACCAGATAAAAAAATCCACATAAGAATCTGAAGGAGCTAAAAACTGTTTAAGAGAGAGCAAGTTGTTTGATTTTCTGTGTTTTAGACTCTGGTAAGTTGTACTCAAGTACAGTGCATGTACTCTTTTACATGTACAGTACTTGAGTTGTTTTTTCAGAAAAATGTAGTTCAGAGTAGTTGTTCTGCTGAATACTTTTTACTCTTAGCCAGTTACATTTGTAATGACAAAATATAAATTTTCCTCCATCTCAAAGAGTCAGAAAAAAGGAAAAAAATGATCAGAATAATCAAGAAAGTTAACAAAATAAACAAAACCAGCAAATAATAAACAAAAATCAAATATACAAGAAAATGAGTAAAAGTAGCCAAATAACCAACAAAACTGAACAAAATAAGCAACAAAATGATCAAAATAATTAAGGAAATTAACTACTCAAACTACTCAAATAATTATGGGACTCTTTTACTTTTACTCAAGTACTTATGTTTAGGACTTAGTACTTCTTCATACTGTAAGTCATTATAATTATAAAGTCAGAACACTTTTCTCGTAAATGTAGTGAGAAATGAGATAGCGCTGTAATGTCTCCCCAAGGGTGAAACTTTGTACTCTGACTATGGGATCAGTCTTTGAGGATTCTTTGAGCCTGTGTGAGGACGGTTTTCTCATGGATGTCTGTGAAGTTTCTCAGTCATCCAGGTCATGGTATCCGAGGCTTGTGGTTTTCTTTCTGTCGACTGGACTGGAAATTTGGTTTGAAGACATTTATCCAGGAAGCTTCTTCAGTTGTCAGTTTTTCTCATGACAGTGAGAGAACTAAACCAGGCTGCCATACAGTATCATATGGGGTGACATATCTTTGGTGGTGTCAAATGTGTCCCAGACCACCTAATGTGGTCTAAGTGTCACAATGTGTTACACCACGGATTTTCAAACAGTGGTCCATGGCTCACTTGTGGTTGTGATGGCATTGCATGTGGTCCCTTGCCTTGCAGTAAGTAAAAAGCCAGCTACAATCGAACGGCTTGTAGTCGTTACAACAAAAGCAGTACAATATCTTTTGCAACTACATGTCTCTATGAGAGTCGATTTTCCCCACTGGCATACCTGAATTATAAGTACAGGGCAAGACTGAAACCAGACAATGATATGACACTGTCCCTATCTGCTGTTGTACTGCAAAGAATAGACAGGCTCTGTGCAGTACACCACGCCCAGAAATCTCACTAACAGGTAAAAAAAACCCTTAATTTTAACACCTCATATTGAACAGCGGTGGTCCTCGGGTTGCTTCCTGGTCAGAACACTGGTCTCTTGATCAAAAATCCCTGTGTTACACAAATGATCATGGACATTTGTATTTAACACCATCCACTTGTACTCTGATTGCACAGATACATTTTTAAAACAACCATGCACACGCTGAGGTGCACACTGACTGAATCTGACTTCCCTGTCTCAGCAAAGTGAGGTCACTGTACCACAAAAGCAGCAGTGAGGTTAATATTTCCAAGTCCCTTCTGTCCTTCACCTCTTCTTCTGCTTTCCCCTTTGGTCAGACTTTCCTTGGGATTTGTGATGCAGTCACATCACAGAGCAATGAGTGGGTGTGAGAATGAGGTCACTATACAAATGGAGCCAGAGAGCATATGTTATGTCCTTTCAGACACAGGGAAACAATTTGACCAAACGCTTGTTGAGTCATTGGGCCTCGAGTTGTACATACCAGACATCTGTGCTCAGCTGTACTCTGCTAGTACCCTGTACTGGGTCATTTTTAGATTTGTGCTGTATTTCGTTTCCAGTCTGGTTGTGGTGTAATTGTATTCCTTGACATATAAATGATCCCATATACATTTCACATCTTTTATATACTGTATGAAGTCAGTAGATCCAGTCTTTTTTGGCCTCCATGGAATCAATCAAAATAAGTCAGTAAATGCCATATAGGTGCTTTGCAATTAAAGTATGCAGATGTGCAGTGCTCATAACATACTCAGCACTGCACTATAAGCAACCATGTATTCAAAATGATAAGTGGAGCAAAATGTATAAAATAATCGTCCTTGTCTGTGTTTTACTATTTTATTCCATGTTTTTGGAGTCTTATTATTGCTCTATGTTGCATTTTAAGTTTCAGCTTATTTAAACTACAGCCTTGTTTTCAGCTTTGTGACAAAATATTTACCAGCAAATCCAAGAGGGTTCATCTAGCTTAAAGAGGGAACTGACAAATGAAGTGAAATAAAAAAAATCTAAAACTGGAATATAATCCTAAAGTTAAAACTAAAACCCTCAAGTGAAGAACATCTTACCATCTTGGTAAATTAAGTTCCTGTCAGTCTGTGAAAATTTGTAGCAAGAAATAAAAAACAGAACATGGTGACAAACACATCAAATTAAATAAAATGTTCAAAACAAACTCAACATCCAGACTTACTAGTAGTACCTCTTAATAAAACTTGAAGTGATTCTTTACTCCACAGATATCTTAAGACTGTGTCCAAATGGACAGAGGACAGTCCTGCTGCAGGGTATGTTGTCTCTGTTAGACCATAGTCTTCAGATGTTGTGCACCACCTGAAGACCAGACAGGAGTTAAATGAGTCATGATAATGTAGCATCATTTTGAAGATGAAATATGTCTGAGTATGGACATCATTTTAAAGATTGTCAAAAAAGCTCACGAGTTTGAAAGTAACGTTTAAGTAACCGCATGATGCTGCAAAATATTTGACACATTCTTAGAACCACAAATAAGGACTTATATTTAATTCTGACACTTGATGTCATTTGGTCTTTACATCCCGGTTCAGTCTTGTATCTTTTTCCATCAGTTGCCTCTCAGACAAATGAAAACAGATATTTAAACGTCCTTAACTTTATTGAAACCTTTAAGGTTTTTGATTTACTGCTAATGATTTGTTTATTTTAAAGATCAGTAAAAGTCTCTGTGTCTCTCGCTTTCTGTCAGCGCTGGAGTGCTATGACTTTGCAGAACGACACTCTGGTCCTCGATTCCTCCTCCACCACCACAGGAAGTGACGGCATGAACCTGGTGCTGCGCCAGGGCGTCCTGCGCCATCAAGACTCCTACATCTTCACCCTGCATGTGACTGATGCCAGTCTGGATGGTGAGGGAGCGGCCTCTATCACACTGCACCGCAACATGCCGCCAGCTGGGGGGGAGTGTCACCTGGGAGGAGGAGGGGAGGCAGGATTGGAGTACAGTGACGGAGACGGTGAAGGCTGGAGGATACGCACACTGTTGGACCGGGTGCACTTCAACTGCTCAGGTACACCTGAATTACATAACATATAAAACATGTTCACTTCATTCTGGGCTTTCTCTCTAGTTTCAGGTTTTGTTTTTACAAACTCTAATTCTAGAGAAGTTGTGACATTATGTGAAACGTAAATTAAAATAGAACACAATGATCGGCAAATCCCTTTCAACCTACAGTATATTCAGTTGAATTCACCACAAAGACAAGCTATTTAATGTTTACACTGATAAACTTTTTTTTTTTTTTGCAAATATTCACTCATTTTGAATTTGATGCCTGCAACATGGTACAGAAGAGCTGGGACAGGGACATGTTTCCACTGTGTTACATCACCTTTCCTTTGAACAACACTCAATAACTGTAGAGGATGAAATCACTAAATTATTTGCAATTGTGCTTTGAGAAACATTGTTCTTAAACTGTTGGACTATTTGCTCACGTAGTTGTTCACAAAGTGGTGAAACTTGCCTCATCTTTCCAATCATGACACACACCTGTTTCCAACTAACCTGTTCACCTGCGGAATTTTCCAAAGAGGTGTTTTTGGAACGTGTGGCAGTCATCAAATTCAAAATGAGTGAATAAGAAAAAACATGTCTCATGTTGGTGCTGCATAGGTTGAAAGGATTTGCAAATATATATTTATATTTACATTATACACAGTGTCCCAACTTCATTGGAATTCTTCTTTTCCTTTCGGCTGTTCCCTTCAGGGGTCGCAACAGCGAATCATCAGCCTCTATCTCACTCTATCCTCTGCATCTTCGTCTCTCACACCAACTACCTTCATGTCCTCCTTCACCACATCCATAAATCTCCTCTTTGGTCTTCTTATTATTTTATATACAGTAGATATACTAGTTGTACTTTTAGATGAAAATAGTGTGATTTCTTTTGTATTTAGTTGTTAGTAATACCTTTTGCTCCTCTCGTCGGAGTGTTGCCTAGCAACAGGAGAGTG
>JAQQAE010005385.1:0-17682 GCA_029823295.1 Pseudamia nigra | reverse complement strand
GAAAAATTGATGACAAATTGAAGAGACGGATAACACGAATGGTAACAAAAGAGCCCAGAACAACCTCCAAACAAATTGAAGGTGAACTCCAAGGTCAAGGTACATCAGTATCAGATTGCACCATCCGTCAATGTTTGAGCCAAAGTGGACTTCATGGGAGACGACCAGGGAGGAAAACAAATCATAAAAAAGCTAGACTGGAATTTCATGTTTTTTAAAATAATTCTGTTGAACTACAATTCAAAAGCAATGTCTGATTTAATTGGTTAATTTTCATCAAATTTTTATTACTTTTGTCAGGTTCAAGTTATTTCTGTGACCATTGTGGGTTTTTCTGTCATCAACAGGGGTACCAATAATTTTGTCCACATCTGTGGATTTGTATATTAAAAAAAAAAAAAAACAGAACTGAACTCCTGAGAAATATTGCCCCTCCCCCACACACACAATAAACACTTAAGATGATATCCAACTTTTGTCTCTAAAACTCCACATAAGTAATGTTGGTAGGCTCATTTTCTTGGCTTGTTTATTTTGTTCACTTTGAAGAATTTGCTGCACTTTTTTTTTGTTTTCCTTTTTTTTTTACAAATTTCCTGAATTATTTTTTTTTGTTTTTCTTGATTAATGAATTTAATTCATTTTATTATTCCTTTTCATTCATTGTCTTGACTTGTGTTCATTTTTGGTCTTTTTAATTATTTTACTAATTTTTACTCCATTTCTTACACTGAACAAAAATATAGATGCAATACTTTTGTTTTTGCTCCTATTTTTCATGAGCTGAACTCAAAAGATTTTTTCTATGTACACAAGGTCAATTTTTCTTAAATATTTTTCATAAATTTGTCCAAATCTGTGTTAGTGAGCAGTTCTCTATTGCTGAGAAAATCCATCCACCTCACAGGTGCGGCAAATCATTTTCTTTTTTTGTTCATTTTTTAAATTCTTGATTTATTCTGTGAATTTTATTTTCATTTGGAATTTTTTTTTTTTTTTGGTTAATTTTTACTCATTTGAGTATTTGGTTTATTTTTACTAATTTTCTTGATGCTTTTGTTCATTTTGTAGTGATTTTTTTTTTGTTCCATTTTACTCTGACTATTTTCCCAATGTTCAGACAAATTTTTGAATAATCACAGAAAGCGCTGCCTATTTCAGTGGGTAACGTGACCAAAGACCCTCTCGTTGACCACTGACCATTTCTCATCTCCAGGTTAGTCTCGACTCCCGCGTTCGAGACGTGATCAACCGCAACATGCTGGAGCCGACCTCGCACACGTTTGACGACGCTCAGCAGCAGATCTACACGTTGATGCAGAGAGACTCGTACCCACGCTTCATCAATTCTACTGCCTACACGGACCTGATAAAGAACCTGGAGGAGCCTCCCCCTGAGCCATAGACTCTCACACTGCCACAACACATTCCTAGCTTTTCAAAATGGCGCATGCGTTCCATCTGAAGGAGTTCAGCTAGTTAGAGAGACAGACAGGAAAATGAACACTACTTAAAACTGGTCTTTATCCAGCTGTAACTGCTGTTTATTTACCCATGATTAGCTTACCAAAATCCTCGGAGCAAACAAGAACAAATGCCAGGTCCAGCATCTGTTCTTTGTTCAGCAACATATCTATATTTTTATATATTCCCTAGCGCTTGACATTGCACTTTTCTACCTTGTTTAATAAGGGAAAGCATGTATCTGTGAGCACTGCATTTGTATTTAGGTATATTGTGAGCCTTAATGCATATCCAGTTCTTGTAGAAACTAGTAGGTTTTCAGTTAATGGTAACTTAAGAAGAAGGAAAGTGCCTTGGAATAAGATCTTCTACACTCGCACCTTTGGTTTAACTCGACCGGTGCGACAATGACTTCATATGTTGGTGCTTTCAGCTCTTCTCAAAGATATGTTTTTACAACTTGACGAGCTGATACCCGAAAATAGATCTTTGTCTGTGTATTTCAATACTGTGATACTAGTCATATTCTATTTAATTTAAGCAAGACAGGGACAAATAAACTGAATATATGACCATTACCACTGATATATTTGTGTATTTTAAAAAAGGGATTTATGTGAACTAGCTATTTGAATTCTCACAAATTAAATAAAGCACAATCGTATGTTGTTTTTGCTGTCATGTGTCGTGAAAGTTCACAGATTGCATATTCAGTAGCATGAATGAAAGTGCTTTTGCAACTTTGTTAAAATCTGTTTATTGTAACAGTGCTTGTCTTAGAAATACTGAAAAATGATCTCCTGAAAGCCCAAGCTGATGCTTATTTTACAACCTCAAATACCCCCAGACCCAAAAGTGCTCTGACAAGAATTTAAAACAGAAATTCTTAAAATCGAAGCTGGAAGCAATAAATGTTTGCAGTTTTTGCCTCAAATGTCTTAAGGTAAATCAACTTAACATGTCAACATCCTAACACAAATTGGCTATATTAATAATAAAATACATTAAACAAGCCATATATTATGAGATAAAAAGGTATTACCCAAATAGCATAGCCCTAGTTATTCCGATACATAAGTTTCCTGCAGAGAATGGCTTTGTTTAATGGCAAATACAATCAAGCAACTAATGTTACTCTACTGTGACACTGAGGATCGAGTGTGGCTCCAGGTCGGATGCAGCATCGTTACAGTCTCGTCTATTCCAGGCCGAACGTGTAGCCCCAGTTCTGTCTGGCTCTATCAGTAGCAGCACGGGTTTATCGTCAAGTAAGTCAGTGTGTCCTCGAGTCCACAGAGTCTGGCTGGAGTCGCGCCTGGAGGACGTGGTGGTGTGCAGCCACTTCCAGGTTCATTCGTCGCTGATGGGGGGAAGTTGCCTCTCGATGAATCGTTTGATATCCAACATTTCCTGCAGTTACAAAACAAACCAAAAAAAAAATTCTCTCAGGGCTGGTGTACACTGTGTGATTTAAAAAAAAAATGTGTAAACACAAAAAAGGTATAGTACACTGAACAAGTGAGTTCTGTTATGGCCCCTGGGGGCCCTTAGGGGGCTACACCTTCTAACCCGTGTCTTTTCTGTCTGCAGTGATTAGTTGAGCCCAGACCACCTGTGGTGCCCAGGGCGTTTCCTGGGTTATCCAAGTCCTGGCTGCAGTGTCACTACCTGATCTGTACTTGGAAACCAGATTAGTTCCATGTATGTGCACAGATACTTCTTCCTGTCATTATTTGGTGTAACAATGCTACTTCCTGCCAGTTGCATTTCAAAATAAAATACAGGAGATTACTGAAACGACTTTAAATTAAATAGGGTTAGGGTCAGGGTTAAGGCTTCATAACCTTAACCCTATTCTAGAAACATGTAAATTACTTGGAAATACAGGATTTGGTAGTGGCACAGTCTCAGGCTCTTCCCTCATCCTGCAAACACTATCTGTTGACACACGCATTCCCACAAGTGCACACCCTCCATGACTGATTCTACTAATGTTACATTTACACTTTGTATATACTTGAATTCATATATTAATTTAGTCTAATTTGGTTTAATTTGCCTCAACTTACAAGTATTTTTGGTTGAACTTTACTGGTTGTGCGTCTCCCTTTTTGTTGTGGCCCCTGATCCACGTGGAAACAGATCAGACACTCCAAACCTTCTTTTTCAATCAATACTGGGCAGAAACACTGTCTTTTCCCACCTGTGGGTTCCACTTGCTTTTTTCCCCCAGTTTCTTTTCCCATTCCGTTCAGGGTAACATCTTCTGCATCTGCTCTGTCACACACACAGACACAGGGCTTTCTACATCTCTCCTTCCTACAATTCTATATTTATTAGCCTGTGCATTTCCGTCTGCGAGGGAATGTTAACTCTTATCCAAATGTAACTTACTGGCTCCTGTTTGACATTTCTGTGTGTTGTAATGGAAATTTTTAACTGGTGATTCACACATAGTATTCTATAAGGACCACATAGTTTGGGGATGACGGCACAGGAAGATGACTACAAGGATGTCTGCACACTTTGTATTCACCTTGTCACCCCCTTGTTATGCACTTCAGCATCACTTCACCATTTGCCCTGTACCCAGGCATCCTCTGCTTCTTATACAAGCTGACTTTATGTTGTGCTCATCAGAGAACCTCTTCAGATTGTACACTGATACGCGTCTGTTAAATTCCTCTCATTCTTGTAAGAATTAAACTCAAAGATCCTGTCGATCAGCTTCAGTAAGACAAAATCTCCATAACAGACATTTATTGCTTTCTTGATTATATTTCCCAGTTTCTGCACTGTTTTCTCTGCACAGGCACAGAGAAAACACACAGTGATCGGACAATAAACAAACACGTCTGAAACCCATCCGATGCATGATTTGAGGCTCCGACTATTCAGGCCATCAACAAAACAGCAGGTGGTGCACAGAACAACAAGGGACTGTTGTCAAGAATCAGATGTAATTTTATCAAACACTGACCTCTGGACAGGCGCCGTGAGACAGACCCCGGTACGACTTGAAGCTGACGTTGGCTGAGTTCATGAGACCTTTCAGCTTCTCTGATGTATGGCGGCCATATACGAAGGGGACCAGGGGGTCTGCATCCCCATGGCATTGGAGGACAGGCACGTCCTTGTTTGCACAGTTGGCAGGAACCTGAGAATAGAGGGGATTAGGATTATTCTTATTATCTGATTATGACTCAGAACAGTTCACCACATTAAGTACATCAGAAGATGAGCAGGAGGCGATGATGCACTGTTGTTTTGTTTTTAAATTGAACCAATCATGTACAACCTTACTTCCAGAAAAGTTAGGATGTAAATAAATCCAGAATAAATCTCATAAATCCATATTTTATTCCCAATAAAAACAAACATATCAAATGTTGAAACATATTTTATCATTTCATGGAAAATATTAGCTCATTTTGAATTTGATGGTAGTAACACTTATCAAAAAAGTTGGAACAGGGGCAACAAAAGGCTGTAAACGTAAGTGGAACAAAAAAATAACTGGAGGAGCATTTGACAATCAGGTTAACTGGTAACGGGTCATTAACATGATTTTTAGCATGACCATTTTAGAGACAGAGCCTCTCAAATAGAAAGATGTGCAGAGATTCACCAATCTGTAACAAACTGCGTCTAAAAATTACGGAACAATTTCAGAGAAATGTTCCTCAACGTAAAATTGCAAAGACTTGAAGACCCCACCGTCTAGAGTGTTATGATATCAAAAGATTCAGAGAATCAGGAGGAAGTTTGAAAGTCAAAACTGGATGTTTGTGATCCTCCGGCAGTGCTGCATTAAAAACAGACATGATTCTCTACTGGGAATCACTGCACGGGATCAGGAACACTTTCAGAAATGGCTGAACAGTTCACTGTGCAGTCCACAAATACAGGTTAAAGCTGTATTATGTAAAGAACAAGCCACGATTCAGAACCGCTGCCGTCTTCTCTGGGCCAAAGCTCATTCAAAAGGTCACATGACTCTCTGGTGTATGGACTGGGTGGCATGTACAGTATGCCAAAATGGCACAAAAATAAACATCTGTTGTATACAGCCATTTTGGGTTCAGTAATGTAATATATTTATCAAGATGAATAGTCATACACCCTCAGAGAAGGAGTTGCGGAGGGGAAGCCAGCAACTCAGACCGACCACTCCCGCGAGCTTCTGCTGGGTTGTCAGAGCCGTGTAGAGGGACAACGCTCCACCCTGGAAAAAACAAAAATGCACCACACTCAATAGAAGCTAAAGTAGAGTTAATATCAGATCTTTACCTCATTTAAACACACTTGTGTTTTGGAAAATTTCATTCCAAATATGTAATTTCAATAGCTTAAGTCAGCAGAGGCCTGTGTCACGAAGCAGGAATACAGGCTCAACATGATAACTTCAGCCTCAGCTCGGGATTTTCTGTATCACCAAAGTGGTTCAACTTGTGATCAGGTTAGTTCACCCTGCCAGACTAAACTGAGGAGTATTCCATCAAGCAAGCTAAAGGAAAATCTAGACTTAAATGGCCAAGTATTTCTAATGTGAGCCAGAGTCCAGTTCCATCAAAGTGGCTGAGATTAATTTGGTGAATATAATTATGCTTGTTTATATTCAACTGTTCAGTTTAATAGACGTAATTACCTACATTTATTGTGCCCCTTTGATAAGGGACAGATATGGTTAAATACTGGAGGATGTAGGTTTTGTCTCAACATTGAGAGAAACAAAATAATCAAGAAAGTGAACAAATTAACCAAGAAAATGTGAAAAAATTACCCAAATAACCAGGAATATGAGGGAAAAAAAACTGTCAAAAAAGGGGTAAAATAGAACAAGAAAATACTCAAAGTGAATGAAAGGGAAACAAATGATCACCAAAAAAAAAAATCATCAAAATATCATGAGCAAAATAAGCAACTAAATTAGCAAAAATATACCAAATAATAAAGAATTATTAAAACAAGCAACAAAAAAAAATAAAATCACAAAAATGAACAAAATAATTAAATTCAATCTTTATTTATTTGTTTAGCGCAAATAATAATAATAATAATAAAGCTAAAAATGTAGATGTAGATGCAATGTAGATGTTGTCCTGAACCAGTAAACAAGGCAGACTGGAAATTTGGTGTGAACTGAAGAAGCTTCAAACCAAATTTCCAGTCCAGACGACAGAAGGATTGTAGAAGCTTGTGTGTGTGTGACTGAGAGAGAGAGCGCGTAAAAAACTCAATTCACTCGTTTTATTGTAGGGAAGCACACTAAGGTGGAGGCTGATTAGTTTTTACTCCAACATTAGTTCACTGGTCTGGCTCTAAACACTCAGACTATGTAGTAGCAATGGGAAGAATGTGTGTAATGTGAATAGTGTGCGTTTGCATGAAAGTACAATAACTTCTGAGTGTAGGAACTCCATCCACTTCTGGAGCCATTTATTTTCTATTTGTTTGGTTAAATAAACATGCTTTAGGCATTTAAAAAAAAAGTGTTTGTATTATTCAACATTTTTACATCAATTTTTACTGCAAATGAATATCAGCGCCAAATAACGGTTATTGGCTTCCTTAACTGCTAATAATCGGTATCCGGCCTGAAAAACCCATATCGGTCAATCACTAATTTTTTTACCTCCCAAGGACTTTATTGCCATCATTTAGTTAGTTAGTTCAACAAGGAACAACTGATTAGATTTTTGGGGATGATCCAATATGCAGGATTTTTTAAGGATTCGTCACTACTGTGAGGTAGGACCATTTTCAACATTTATTGCTTGTAACTCCAGACATAAGACCCACAAAGGTTGGCAAAAATAAAGAGCAACATCATAATAGGTTCTACCAGCCCATAAAGATTGATCTAGATCCTGGCAATTTTCTGGATCTGGTGATCCAGGAGGCCTCCAGTGGTGAAGACCGAGCTGCTTTGGTGGAGGTCTGTGCTCTCAGAGTGCTTTCTCATCGGTTTTAACATGTTCTGTACTGGTCTTATACAAATTCACTAAGGCTGTTAATTAATAGTTAAAGACTCCAAGCTCATTAAAACTAAAAAGTCTTAATACCTTTGATGTCTCCATTATTATTTTTATGAATTTTGCATGTAATGGTGTGACTTCCTGGCCAGATTACCATTAAAATAAAACAAATACTATTCTCAGGGATTTTTTAAAAATCATTCTTAACATTGTATGAAGCTTAAATAGTGCAAGAAGTGTATAACATTTTTATATTCATATTTAATTATGACTTTTACATGGGCAGTGAAATTAAGAGTTGGTATGTCATGTGAGATCTGTGTGCATGCCACACTAACCTGTGAAAATCCACCCAGGATGATTCTGTGGGAAGGTATCCCATTCTTCACCTCTTGATCTATCAAGGCCTTAACTGCAAAATGAATTATAGTGAAGTTTAATTGGCCAGAAAAAAACCTCTATATGCATATTCTGTACAAGTTTATTAGGACTGAGTGGTAAAGTCTTAAACACATACTGTTTTCTGATGCTCTTTTGATACCACTCTCATCTTCATCTGAATCTGGACTTAATCCATAGATATCAAACCTAGGAGGAAGACAACAAATTGTTCAATAACATGTACAATGTACGTAAAATGTACATGCAACTTTACTCACCATGAAGGCATGGACATTCTCATGTTCAACGACACGGGCATGGTGGGCCTGGAATCCAAGAAGAAAAATGACTACTAGTTACTGACAGGTGAACCTACAAGGATACTTCTGATATTATAATTTTCCTAGGATTTGCAGTAAAATATACAGTACAGCACCCGTTGCTATTAAAACTTACGCATGTGGACAGATGTATTTGACATGTGGTATCCTGATGCCTTGAAAAGCCTCAGCCCAGCCATGCCTGGCACAAAACAAACCACTGTAACACTAGCAAACGTTGACTATAATACAATTCAATTTAGTTACAGCCTTCACTGCTACAGGGGGAAAATGTGCTCACATACCCAGTATCACCAAGGCCATGCAGAAATATCACCTGTACGGGAGAAAATCAAGTAAATGTTTAGCTCTGTGGATCCGCAGGTGTGTGTATCGCTACATGAAGGAAACGGCTGGGTGTGTGTGTGTGTGTGGTGAACTCACCGCCGCGGTGGCTTTCCGGGCAGCAGGCACAATGGCAGGTAAAGGCGCCGACATGTTATTCCCGCACATACAGCGCTGACGCAGCTCATGTGCACGGAGCAGTTAGCTGCTGTTAGCTAATGACGATATCCCTCCTTATTGTCAATCTGTGTCGATCTGCTGCGACTCTGTCTGTCACACACGAAGCGGCCGGAGGACAAATACACACCGCGGAAGGACGTCAAGGTCCCGCTGCCTCGTTGTAACGTCAGCCGAAATCGATTTCTCTTCGTTGGTAGTTGGATTTTGCGTGGGGGAGGGAAAAAATCACACTAACAACTTGCCAGTTGCGCTGACAGGCGTCGTGGCCCCGCCCCCTCACCCACACGATTAGTCGTCGTTAGAAAAGGAATTATAAATACAAAGCAGTCATTGGTTCTTAGAAATGTCAATAATCGCCGCCTTAATTAGCTAAATCCCACGTAATTACAGCCATTTGCACTTTAGGACATGTTTAGTGTGGAAGCAAGATTTTTTGGAATTACATAACATAAAATTAATTTTAAAAAATAGGCATTTTGTAGTTAAAATGTTGGCCATAATCTTTGAAATGAGTATGTTTATTTCCCATTTACTATTTTCACAATTCATTGTAATTATTCCAATAGTCGCGTAATGTAATGGCATCCAGCAATACACTCTTATAATCATCATTAAAACAATTTCATATTTTTGAGACACTGTGCTTTTATAGTGAAACCCAGAAAGAACTACTTCCGCTCGCCCCCTGTCACGTGACCTGCGTGCCCTTGATTTGGCTAGCCGTGACATGCGGGCGACAGAAACATGTCTTTCCCTAAAAAACCCGGTGGTAAAGCCTTGGATATTTTGCAGAATCTGCCGCGTATAACTTTGGCAAATCTACGGCCTGAGCCAGGATCAAAGAAGCTGGTACGTGAGAGTATTTAACTCGTTTGTAGCATTATTGCTGGCTGTTAGCTAGCCTGTAATTCCATTCACCCGTACAGTATCAGTCACGACGAAGTCCTCGGTTATTTCCCGGTTACAGGAGAAACGGCGGGGCAGAGGACAACACGGTGGAAACCGCAGTGGAAGGGGACATAAAGGACAGCGACAGAGAGGCAACCGGCCCCGGCTGGGGTTCGTCGGGGGTGGAACTCCGTTTTATTTGGCTATTCCAAAATACGGCTACAATGAAGGACACAGGTAGGAGCTCTGTTCTCCTCCTCTTCTGCTGGCTTTATTTAAAGCATCCCTACAATGACGGTTTTTAGGTTTATAGAAGCGCTGTGATGTAAAATAAAAGTTGTGAGAATCCTGCTCGGTGTTACCTGTCCTGGGAAGTCCACCCAACTAGATGGGCAACCGTAAAAACAAGTTGTTTTTGTGGTTTGAGTCCGTCAAGTCAGAACCGAACTTAGTCCAAATAAAATGCATTAGTCCCACCATTTTGACTCTGTAAATTCCACACTTAAAACATCACGTGATCATCAGTGCAATGTCTGACTTTTTCCCCAATAAACTGTCCAAGCAGTCAAATTAAAATCAAACCAGCACACCTTATTTTGTCGCCACCCTTACAGAAGTCTTTTATAGACACCGAAGTGGTACAGATATAAATTTAAGTGTTAAAATATGGGGCCTTTAACTGTGATGTAGGTAAAGAAAAATGGTGACAAAATAAATACAGGATACACAAACTGTCTTTAACTGTTCCCCATGTGTTGCTCTGTCCTTCCTCAGCCGTAGACCTCAGTACCAGCCCCTGTCTTTGAAACGGCTACAGTATCTCATTGACCTGGGACGGGTCGACCCTGCTCAGCCTATTGACCTCACCCAGCTCGTCAACGCCAGAGGAGTGACAATCCAGCCTCTGAAAAGGGACTATGGAGTCCACCTAGTCGATGAGGTATAGTGTGTTGTGCATCGGATAATGGAGAACTGTTCTCTAATGTGAAGTTGTGACAAATGCTCGGTGTTTCACCTCAACTCTCCAGTCTATGGCTGCAACCAGCTATTTTTAATCATCAGTCAGTTTGTTGGCCTTTTTAAAATGTCTGAAAAAGGTATAAAAAATTGCACTGATGCACTGTGTGCGTTTATGCTCTTTTTTTTTTTTTTTTTAGCTTGTAGATCATTATGGTTCACCGGTGGGGCAACAATTTAATGTTTTTCCTGTAATAAAATATTTCACATCATTTTGGAAGTAGTACACTGTGGAACATCATTTTTGAGACTCCAATGCTGTGGCTAAGACTTTCTGTGGTAATGGTGCCTACACCTGTCCAGTGAAATAAGTTAATCTATCATACTGGTGTCATTTTAACTTTTATATTCTGTTTGGCAAGTACCACTGGCAGGCCAAGATTGCGAAAGCTAAGGGGGAAAAAAACAAAATTAAGAATGCATCTTCAGTCATTTGACAGTTCTTTTTTTCTTTTCTAGGTCAGGAGTCTCCAGTGTTTGCCACAAAAAGCCGAGACACTGCACTTTCTTTCCAGTCACTCATTAAAGCAGGTCATTTCACTGAATTCTTTTCTGCTGGTTGCGGTTGAGTGAATACACCAGCTTTAGTGAGGGACTGGAAAGAAAATCTGCACCAGCTTGGCCATTTATGGCAATGATTGGACACCGTTGCTCTAGGTGTTTTTTTTTATTTTTCCATATCAGTTCAGTAGTTGTGATGAGGACAACATGGTATTTTTGCCATTTTGTGCCTCTTGAGTCATGTATAGAATTAGCTTTGCGTTATGTGTTGGGTTTCTGGTCCCACACCTTTACATTCTCCAGTGACTTGACTTGCATCTAAAAAAACAGTTTAAAATCAAAATTGCTGGCACGTCTTAACTCATCTTTTTCTCAATTTTACTAATTTTATACCCTTATTTTTGTTGAACTTTAAGCATTGTCAAATGATTTTAAACATCAAATGAACCAGACACCATAATGTACATTTAATCAGGAAAAAAACAGTCACTAACATGTACAGGAGGGAAAAACCCTGATGGAGGTGGATGAAGGTAAACGGCTCACTGTTGATATAAAGGTAGTCGTTACCATTAACAACTTCCAGTGAGTAAAAGAATACAACCACTAGTATTTAAAGCAAAGTTCTAGAAGGAGCTGGACTAATTTTTAAAGCTGCTTTGGTAGGTGCAGAGCTCTTTGTCATCACGTTGTACCAGTAGGTGGCACCACATAACCACCACTGTGACCAAGTTGTTTGTGACCCTGCTCTGCCACTACTTGACCTCAGATGTGTTTGTCCTGTTCCAGGGTGCTGATATTTTTGCTGCAAAAATCAACATTGAAGTTCAAAGAGCTTCTGAAGGAGTCATAGCTGCCATCGAGAAGAATGGAGGAGTCATCACCACAAGTTTCTACGACCCTATAAGCCTAGGTAACGCAGAAGTGATCAGTTTCCCTTATTTAACTCTCAATGGGTCAAATTCACAGCTGCTTTTCAGTTGTAGTACTATATCTTACTAAAATACCAAAACCCCCAGTCTTGGATTTGTACTAAATTTGCATTGTTTGTTTTTTTTCTTAGTGTTAAATGTAGCTTATACAGTATAGAGCCTGACTAAAATACAGGCATTTATACCAGTTAAGTCTATAAAAATCAGTTTGTTTGTGTATAATCTGAAGATATTAAGTCATCTGTAGCAGTCTAAAATGGAAGAGACACACTAATAAATCAAACATACTTTGTAATATTCATTTTCACTGTGATTTTAGACTGATTTCTGTGATTAATGTTCTCAAAGATGATATAATTATAAAATTAAAGTACAGATGATGAAACAGTCTCATGCTATGACTTCAGATGTTCATTAGTGAAAAGAATTACTTAACAGCATGACAAGTGACATTTCTGTGAACTCGAAATCAAGGTCAAGTTTATTTTTGTAGCACATTTAAAACAGGTGCTGCACAAGTTGCAACACAAGCATACAAATGGGTAAAAACAGTGAAATCAGAGCATAGGAACAGAATGAACACTATGAAAAAGTCAAAAGTTATAACAATAAAACTAGTGCGGTGCAAATGTTAGTGGATCTAGTTTTTAAAGCAGATACTGAAAGATTTATCCTCATTTTTGCAGGAATTCTCATCAAGCCTGTGTCGTTCTTCATGCGGGGGCAGCCTATTCCGCGGCGAATGTTACCAGGAGAGGATATGGTCCCGTATTACACAGACGCCGCAAACCGAGGTTACTTGGCGGACTTGGACCAAATCCATCAGGCCCGGCTTGCCCTGGCGCAAAAGTATGGCTATGTTTTGCCTGACATTTCAAAGGATGAACTGTATCACATGCTCTGTATGAGGAAGGATGTTAGACAAATCTTCTTTGGCCTCGCTCCAGGATGGGTCGTTAATATGACTGAGAAGAAGATCCTAAAACCCACAGATGAGAAGTTGCTGAAATATTACAGCTCGTAGGTGTTTGTAGAATAAAATAAGTCACAACAGTACTGTTTTTTTTTTTTTTTTTTATCATGACATCATGTTCATGCTGTTTATGTGAAAAGAATTCCATACGTCTTCTGTTTCAAGTAATAAATCACTATCCCACTTCATGTTGGAAGTGTTTTTTAACCATTCGACGTCAGCAAATTACGTTCAGTTTTACATTCGCATAATAAAAGCTAAAACTTATGCCTCGACTGCATGAATTTACAAAGGGGAGAAAAAATTTACACAGCAAAACTGAGGCTAAAACAATGAAAATCAGTATAAATTGATGTCTGTTTTTTGACCATAAATTAATTCACATTTAACATGTTTATGTATTTTGCACTCCTTGCTCTCCTATTGTAAATGTTGTCTATACTGTTCACAATTTTACAGCTAAATAAAATTAACATTAATTACAAAATATTCATCAAAATTAACAGAATAATCAAGGAAATGAATCAGATTTCATGCTTGCGTCTTTGTGTCCAGTCCTTGCTGACACGTGGCATGATGGAAGGAACGTGAACTGTAACAGGTGAGGGGGAAATGAGGAAAATAAGATAACTCAAAGAATGAAAACAGGAAACAGATGCCTGGTGATGTGTGTTACTTGTGAAATGAGTTGCACAGGTCTAGAAGGGGAGTTTGAAATTAGTCATAGGCAGCTGTATCCTGGTGTGGACATTCAAAAGACCTCCCCTCGCCACCACCCGACCCCCATCGCCTGGTGCACAATCACAGACAAACACATCCATACATAGATGCCCTGTTAGGATTTAGCAACGTCAAAATGATGCAGCTTTTGATAAGTCATGAACCGGGATGTAAAGTGTGTCGCTGAAGGATGAGTTTCTCGTTCGAGGTTTGCGATTTTACCTGTTTCATTCCACGACCCCCAGAAATGATCTAAAACATGTTAATAAGGCTACAGGGTCCTAAGGAGCATGGGATTCACTAGTCACAATTATCAGGTATCGTTAGTGTCCATCACGTGTCTTATGGGATTCAACCCAAACGTGGCACACGGGAAAAGGCGTAGTTTTTTTCTGACCGTTAATCAGGAAAACGAGTATAACTGAACAAAATAATAAAGAACCTACAGTGTATATATAAAAAAGAAACAAAATAATTCAGAAATTAGAGAAAAAAATAACAGAATACTCAAGAAAAGCAACAAAAATGAACAAAGTAATGAAGAAAATACGCAGAAACAACCAGGAAATTTAGTCAAGAAAATGAGTAAAATAATAAGTAATAAAAAAACAATATACAAAATTTGCAGAAATAAGCAAGAAAATAAGCAAGAAAATAACCAATAAAGCGATAGGGCAGGAAAAATGTCCTTGAACAGAAGACAAAAGCCTCCAACAGAACCAGTGGCTCAGGGTAGGCGGCCATGTGCCTCGACCGGCTGGGGTTCGTGGACAGAGGAGAGACAAAAGAAAAGAGCAGAGATAGAACAACACACAACACAGACACCGGACGACATCAACAGTCACTGGACCGGTCCAGAACCAGCAACCACATGTCCACAACATCTTCCAGACGCCATTTTCTCCAAAGCTGTGGTGCCTTTTTGTAGGGTTGGTGTGTTTGACAGAGGTTCTTCCCCACAAGTGTGTTTTGAGACACAGGAGTATTCACAACAGGCCGCGAAATGACGAATCCCACGCACAGTTCTGAAATGGACCTTGACTTTTTTCCTTGATGGTCTCAGCAAATCTACAATCAGCAGTGAATAAACCAAATTATCCAGTATATAACATTTTCTACTTCACTACATAGTAGCTACAAATGTACGTAGATCAAAGTGCAATAATTTCAGGATCTTCAGTGTCACAGTCAAGGTCAATTGATGATTGAGAGTCTAATCTATCTAATGTAAAAGTTGGTACCTTTAGCTATAGTTGCTTTAGTATTATCGGTAAAAATAGATTTTTGTTATTTAGGTATTAATATTGTGACTTATGGCTCACTCTGTTCAGTTGATCTTCATTTTTGTGCTTTTTTTATTCATGACTTTGTTCATTTACATTGTCTTGATAATTTTGTAAAATTTTTTGTGCATTTTGTGGATGTTTTATTTTTGTGATTATTTGGTTCATTGTAATTTGTATTAATTTGATCATTTTTGTTCATCCTCTCTATTTTTTGTTCATTTTTTGTTTAGTCCTGTTCATTTTGTGCATATTTCATTCATTTTTGTGAGTATTCTGTTCATTTTTATTAATATTATTCATGATGGACATGCAAATTAGGTGGTTGTTGCCATAGTAACCCTTCCTCCTTTCCTGACTGTGCCAAATTTGGCTAGTTTGAGTCCATGGACTTTGGCAAATGTTGGGACAGATGTATGTACAGTATGACCTTAAAACTGACCATGACCTTGACCTTTTTCATCAAAGAACTCAGCATATTTGGAAACAGTACAGTCAAAAACCCAATTATTTAGTAATTATTCAGGGCCTTTTTAAGCCCCGTAAGTGCAATTTTAAAATGAACAAAAGTCAACAACATAATGGGGGGAAAAAATTACAAAAACAATGACCAAAAGAGTCCAACAACAAACACTAGACTTTTCAGATTTCCAAAAGTTGCATCATTTGTATTAGAATTAAAAGGGAAAAAACAGAAAACAATAAACGTATCCATTCTATATCAGGGAGCACACGTACATGTAAGTAATAGTGATATATTCAACAGCTGACGACAGTTTACAGCCTCATGTCTGTCAGTCTACCTGTCCTCTTGTCCTTACACTCTCCATTACGCTCGTGTTTATTTTCTGAACACTAAATGGCACATTGTCTATAAATAACTTGGTATTTTACTCGCATATTGTCTTAAGGGACGCTGGCATAGAATTTGTGCTGGTATAAAAACACTTTATCGAAGGAAGCATATGTTTGTGTGTGTGAGCTGTGACACTATGAGCATTGTGTTTCTGTACAAAGTCGACGCTGCCGTGGCGGCGGCTGCTGCAGCCGCTCGGCGTTGTGCTACAGTCACACGCGTCAGGAATGAGACGTCCGTCAGGTAATATATGTACAATACAGTATCTTAAACATAATGATGGATTAGTGCAGTGTTTCCTAAATGTGAGGTCAGGACCCAAAATGAGTTGTGCAGTCTTATCTCTATGGGGTTGCAAATTTATTTATGAATCTTTGTGAATAGTTTTTGTAATTTTGCTCATTTTTCTTAATCATTATGGTCATTTTTGTTTCTTTTTTCACTAGTTGTTGAGTACATTTGTCTATATTTTGTGTCTCTGATTCATTTTCTTGTTTTTTTTTCCATTTTCATTAGTGATGTTCATTATTTTTCTTTTTTTGATTAGCTTTGATATTTAATTGCTGGTCGTTATGTTATTTTGTTCTTAATCTTGATCATTTTCTTTCAATTTCGAAACTGGCCAGGGGATTTGCCATTTCACAGCTTCTTGTTTATGTACATTTTGTAGATATTTTGTTGATTTTAAAATGTTTCTTTTCTGTTCATCATTTTGTTAATTGTTGAATATTTTTGTCACATACTTTATTAATTTTTGTTAATGTTGTGGATATTTGGTGGATTATGTTAATTATTTGTAAATTGCTTGGGAGTTTTTTTCTCTAATTGTTGTTTTATTCTATACATTTGTGTTCTTTTTGTTTGGTATTTTGTTAGTTTATATTAATATCGTTTATAATTCTGTTCATTTTTCTTCATTTTGTTAATATTTGGTTCATTTTCCTGATTATTTTCATGTTTCGGTAGTTTTTTTTCTTTTGGCTTTATTTTGTTCATTGGTCATTGTGTTCATTATTTTGTTCATTTGTATTAATATTGTTCATGATTTTGTTCATTTTGTTCATTGTTTTGTTCATGTGTTTTTCATTTTGTAGACATTTGGTCCGTCTTTGTGCTTATTTCATAAATTGTTATTCATTTATCGTGTTTATTATGTTGTTCATTTTGTTTTCTTCATTATTTTGTTCAGTTTTGTTCATTGTCTGGCTCACTCTGTTCAGTTTATCTTCATTTTTGTTCTTATTTTATTCATGGCTTTGTTCATTTACATTGTCTTTATAATTTTATTAATTTTTTTGTTCATTTTGTGGGTGTTTTATTTTTGTGATTATTTTGTTCATTGTAATTTGTATTATTTTTAGGGCTGTCAAACGATTAATATTTTTAATCTGATTCATCACAGGGTCACTTTGGATTAATTTAAATTAAACACGATGAATACCCATTTGTTATTAATCTAAATTAATCACTGGGTCACTGGATTAATTTCGATTAATCACAATTAATACCCATTTGTTTTTCATTTTGTGGGAGCAAAAACACTCATGACATAAGTTGATATAGACACTCGACTAAAATGACTTATTTTACATTAAAATGCATATTTTTTTCTAATTTAAACTTATGTAAATAAAGTAAATTCCAGCTGCTTTGTAGAACTTAACAGAACCTCTGGAATGTCCTGCTGACGATGTTTTTTTCTTTTTTACACCTGGTTCATTGTTTTCATCAGTAACTAATGTCATTTGTTTAAAAATGTGCAAATATTTATACTTTTACATTTAAATTGACTTTGAAGCAGTAAATACTAAAGAAGTTGTCAGTGACGTGGCTCAAATGTAACA
>JAQQAE010005384.1:455-17682 GCA_029823295.1 Pseudamia nigra | reverse complement strand
TTTACTCTCTGTATAGTCATGAGGTTTCGGCCTCGAATTGTGAAGCGCCTAGAGATAATCGGCGATTATGATTGGTGTTATAAAAATAAAGATTGAATTGAATTGAGTACTTATTCCATTCATCTAATGCATGAACTATGTTAACTCACTGGTGAAGCAGTTTTGCGTTTACTTTCTTGTTCCCGTATCACAGGCACATGGTACAAAAAATACTGTTGTGCTCAAAGACACTGGAGGAGAAGGTGAACATTGCTAAAGGGCTTGAACCTTGCTCATCCAGTTCTGTTAAATCATCTCCACATCATTTCCAGCTAACTTACTGTAAACCTGAATGACTGCCTCGTGGTTTTACGCCTCCGTTGGGCCATCACGCCGCAGTTGTACATCCTTCTCTGTCCAAACTCAATATGAATACCCATACAGTGAAGACTTGGCAGAAAGAGTTTCCACTGTGGTTTTTCTTTGTTTGTATTATTTTACACATTATCATTAATATCTGTTCATCATTTCTGAGACTGGAATGAACTGCTAAAAACTCTCAAACTGGACAACGTCATTTCAACTTTCAACACTGATAAAATTGACATTTTAATTGATACATGCAACCATACGTTCCATGTTCGTGCTGCTTGTTCTTGCCTTGTCTGCATCTCTTTTCGCTTATTTCACACATAATTTTTATCTTTTACAACTCATTTAAAATGAACATGGTCATCTGGGATTCTTTCACTTTCACTCAGCCCAAGAATCAGCTTAAAAACCAGTAAAATTCAACATATATTCCAAAAATTGTCAATGTGGACTGATACTTAACATATCACTGAGCTGTATTTCAACTACACATAGGATGGCGTTAACCTAAAGCAAGACTTTTAAACCTGATTTTATCATCCTTAATGTTCTGTATTTCCAAAAGGAAAAGTCACACAACACAGGATGACTATTTTCTCGCTTATTTAGGATCAAAAACAAACAGAAAATCAGTGTCATGGCGGATGAATAGATCTGAAACTGCATCATGCAAACACAGGCGTATCACTGTTCTGAAGCAGAACAAACTGTAGTTCTACCTACGATGAGACAATACGACGGGGAAGCAGCACCTGCACCTGCTTCCTACTCGACATTGCCGATAAATACCTCGATGCTTTCACTTCACTGAATCCTGACGGAACCTCATGGTCACAGTGTGCGATCGTGTCCTTTAAATATTTCAGAAATAACATGTATAAAGTAGAGAGCGTTCATCTTACCTTCTCTAAGCGGGTCTCCAGTTCACTCACATCGCTTTGGACAACTTCGATTTCAGCTCTGCAACAAACAAACATAAAGCCATGCAGTGTCTCTAAAGATAAGTAAGACCTTTAAGATTTGAGGATTTATTGAAGGACATACAGACAAAACCATGCAGACACACATACAAATAAAGCAATGAATAGTAATTACATCCCCTCCTTGACTTGCCACCTTATTGTGGTGGAGGGGTTTCTGTGCCTGAGTGATCCTAGGAGCTACGTTGTTGGGGGCAATTCAACCCTAGGGTCTCCCAAGACAAACTGATCCTAGGTGACAAGTCAGACAAGAGTGATTCATTAGACCCTTATGACTATGCCTTCCTGTGGACCCGCCACCTGCAGGAAGCGTCGTAAGGGTCCGGTGCTGTGTGGTTTGGGTGGCAGCTGAAGGCAGGGGCCTGGGTGGTTCAATCCCTGGTTGCCAAAACTAGCTCCAACTGGGAGGAGGCCCTGGGGCAGACCCAGGACTCACTGGAGGGCAATGTCTCTTGGCTGGCCTGGGAACACCTCGGGGTCCCTCCAGAGGAACTGGAGGAGATGGCTGAGGAGAGCGAAGGCTGCTGCGCTGAGTGGTTTCTACTGCTGAGTCATGTGTTTCTAGCAAAGTCAACTAAATTTAAATCTGCACAGAAGCATCCAACGACACTTCCTGCATTTTTCGACACACACTTCATGATCATCGTGTGTCTGAGCATAGGTGCGATGGAAACTGTACAGGTCCACAGAAACCTCACTCTGGAAGACACAACGATGGTTTTGAGTCTCGTTTCGCAGAACAATCATCCGGCGTCTGCTTTGTTTCTTTGTCTCAGAGTCGCATCCCAACATGGATCATGGAACCAACTTATTATGTCACCCGTTGGTTTATTTATTCAGTTTTTTGTCCATCTTGTGGCTCATTTAGTTTGTTGATGATTTTGAAGATTTCACTCATTACTTGGTTTGTGGGCTTATTCTTGCTCAGATTTTTCATTTTGGGCATTATTTGGTTCATTTTTGGTCATTTTTTTTATTTATTTTGTCCATTTTTGTTCCTTTTCTTTAGTTCTTTAGTTCATTTTTTGGATTACCAGTACTACTCCTTTTCATTTTCTTGCCCATTGTGTTCATTTACTGCTTATTCTTTCCACTTTATAATCATGTCAAGTAGAAGTTCACATCCATATGACAGCCGACCTGCAGACGAGCTGCTCTGGAAGACCCCCACACAGACATACACTCTGATTTAGGTTATATCTCAGACACTAATTGTCTCTCTTCAGACACATCCGTGACACTGGGTATGTGTTTGTATGTGTGATATCAGAGCGTAAGCTCAGGCATGCGGTTTCCGGCACCATCCATCGACAGAACACACTCCGATGAAGATGAGTAAAGTCTGACTGAAGAGACAAGGACTGTTTGTGTCTCTGTGAGATGTTTGAGGTTGTGTCCTCTTGTAAAAATGACCAGAAATGGCACATGATGATGCTTGAGGTTAAAGCGGCGGTTCCCAGACCCCCCCTCCCTCCTGGTCCATGATAGATCCTTTATGACTGAACACACACATACTGGAGGTTTTTATGATGTGAATGTAGACTGAGCTGGTTTTGTACATTACACCAGAAAAAGGAGAATATGAACAAAATAATCAAAAATTACAAAACCGTCAACAACATGAACCAGGAGGAAGTATTGTTCATTTTTATCAAATAAGAAGCAACATTAACTAAAACTGGAAAAAACAATCCAGAAAACGACAGAAATGAGAACAAATAAACAAACATTATTAAATTACAATGAATTTATACGTTTCATTTGACTCATATTACTTATATTTTATGCCTAAATTGTGAAGCGCCTAGAGATAATCAGTGATTATGATTGGCGCTATACAAATAAAATTGAATTGAATTGAATTGAATTAAACTTTATCCTTCGTACCACTTTAAAATAAATGTATTTTATTTTATTTATTTTTATCTGTTTTACCATATTTTCTTTGTTTTATTTCATTTTATTTCTTTCATACAATATTGTAATGTTATTCAATTTCATTTATTTTTTTCATTTTTATCTGATTTACCATAATTATTAATTTTATGTAATTGTATTTTTATTTAATTGTATTTATATTTTCATTATTATGTTTACCATAATTCACTTTTTAAATTTTATTTTATTTTTCTTTTCTTTGCTTTATTATTTAATTTTTTATCTGTTTTACCATAATTAGATTCATTTAATTTAATTGTTTAATTTTTTTTTCATTTTTATCTATTTTACCATATTTGCTTTTTAAATTTTCATTATTGTTTTATTTTATTATTTCATTTTTATCTGTTTTACCATATTTTACTTTAAATTTTCATCTCATTTTAATTTTACTTTATTATTTTTACTTTATTTCATTTATTATTTTTACCTATTGTACCATATTTTTTTTACTGTTACTCTATTTTATTTTTTATCTGTTTAATTTTCTTTATTATTTTATCTACTGCATGTATTTGATCTCTGTTTGAACGCTTTCAGCCACAGTCAACTTACCACAAATACTACATTATTCTTTGTATTATTGTTACAATGTTGTACATTTCCATTCTTCTGTGTATATGTTTGTGTCTTGACTTAACTTTGATTTTTTTTACAATAAAAATCTTAAAATAAAATCACATAAATATACAAAATTAAAAAATTTAAAAAAACAAAAAAAATGAACAAAACATTCAACAGTGAAAAAGTCATCAAACTAAAAAAAGTGAACAAAGAAATAAATCAAATGAACAAATTGCAACAAAATAATTGAAAAAATGAGCAAATTTGAAAAAAAAAAACCCAGACCAAAATAAGAATAAACATATTAAACAAACTGAAGACACCTTTAAAATTCTTCATGTCTCACAGTGGAGACTGTCTCTAAATTTGGAAAAAGCTGCTCTAGAAAAAAATAAAATGTCCAGAACCTGTCTCCATTTAATGTCTTCATGAAGACTCGTTACAGCTCACATGAAGAAAGCGTTGAATTTCCGCCGTGGTTCTCCCCACAGCACACACACTTCCTGTCTCTGCTGTTGATCACCTCAGCATATCTGGCCCCACTTCCTGCTCCCCTCTGCTGTTACCTAGCAACACTTCCTGTGTCCCTCCGCCTGCCATTACCTAGCAACAAGAGCAGCACGTTACAGCAACAGCAAGGAGTCCAATAACTCAGCGAGTTTCGGCCATTTTGGATGGAAAGATAGTTTCAAAAACTGTACTGATGACACTCAAACTCAGGCTCAAGACCCAGAATGGGCCGAGGAACCTTTTCTAATTGGGTCGCCCATTTTTATTTTATTCATGTTTGCTCATTTTTTTCAATCATTTTTCATCATTTTTGTCATTTTCTCAAGTGTTTTGTTCTTAGGTAGAGAGGTGAAACTTAATTGACCATTTCAGCATCTCTGTTTTTTTCTGAAGTTTGTGAATTTTAATCATTGGTCAATTTATGATCCTGCATCCATGTCATCCCCATCATTCGCGTCGCCTGCATCATTCATGTCATCCACGTCAACATCCATCACTGACAACATAATAGCTTGAAAATAGCTGAATTAATTTACATGGCGTTTGCTGTGGTCATTGAAGACTTAAAGATCTCCATCCTATCAGCACTTTGGGGCGGGTGTTGCCACTGCTGGTAACAAGAAAGTTTGCAAGTGTCTGAATCACTGTACTCGAAACATGCCATAGTTATTGACCACTTACAGATGTCTGTCCTTGTCACATTTTGAGAAAAGTGCTGCTACTGCTTGTGACAAGAAATGGACTCACCTTGTCCCAACCCAACTGGAAACCTACTTGATGTGCGATGGTTCCCGACGCAGATTTTTCAGACATAACGACATCCCGACAGAAATCATGCCGATTCAACATGTCGAATCACCAGGACTCAGTCTCGGTGATGTGCGGTGGTCAAGACTCGGCTTCACGACTTTTATATTGATTGGGCATGTAGACAATAGGTGGCGCAACAATATTGATGCAGTTGATGTTTACTGTTGATAGGTGGTGCCAGTTACCAGATGTGAGTCGTGGTGGCAATCTGCAGCTGTTTGCGAGGGCTGTTCAATCATGCACCAGATGACCGGACTCATAAAGTCGAGTTGGTATCAGTTGTGATTCTCTACGTGTGGCAGCTTAAGGGAGAGTCCAGACACCATGTGGAAGAAACTCATTTCTACTTCCTCTGTCCAGGATCTTATTCTTTCAGCCACACAAAGCTCGTGACTGTGGGTGAGGGTAGGAACGTAGATGGACCGCTAAATCGAGAGCTTTGGCTTTTGACTCGGCTCCATCTTCACCACAACTGACCTATACGTCTGCTTTACTAGCAACGCCACAGCCATCCATCTGTTAGTATTAGTTCCTTTACGCATTCACCTTCTACATCTTGTACATTTAAAGAGTAAAACACATAAAAACACTATGACACATGATTCATTCACAGTAAAATTGTAGATATTCAGGCAGTTTATAATGATGTTTCTTTAGGGGCCAAGGACGTCATATTTGTCTTTAGGGTTTTGACATAAAAATATTTAGGAAACATTGTCATTCTTCATTACTCTCAAATAAGTGAACATCAATTGAAAGGAACCTTTTTTTTCTTATTTTGTCCATTTTGGTGCATTAACTTGATTACTTTGTTAATGTTTGCTCATTTTGTTGCTTATATTTGTTCATTTTTGTTAATTAACTTTGAATATTTTCATAGATTTTGTTCATTTTGTTGTTTATTTTGTTTATTTTTTGTTAAATTACTTGATTATTTCATACTCTTTCCTCATTTTGTTGCTTATTTTGTTTGTTTTTGTCAATTAAGTGAATATTTTTATACTTTTTGTTCATTTTGTTGCTTATATTGTTCATTTTTGTTAACTAACTTTAAATATTCTGATCATTTTTGCTTACTTTGTTGCTTATATTTTTCATTTTTGCTAAATTACTCGATTATTTTACAGTCTTTCCTCATTTAGTTACTTATTTTGTTCATTTTTGTTAATTAACTTTGAATATTTTTAGAGTTTTTGCTCATTTTTGTTGCTTATTTTGTTCATTTATTTCATTACTTTTAGCTCAGTTTATGATTATGTTCAGGTCTTGATGTAAAAATGCTCTCAAACAAAGTGAACATCAGTTGAAAGGAAGTGGTTTGTTTGATGAAAGCTGGTGTGGAAGAAGCTTCTCTTTGGTGATGTTTCCAGTCTCTCGGTACATTCTTGGGTCTTATCTGTCTAATTGACTGTGTTTGTCAGATCCAGTTGCCTCCTCTTCCTCTTCCCTCCTTCCTTCCCTGTGTCCTCACTCTGTCAATAGACCTCACGGCTGCAGCTGCCACATCTCAGACTTTCCACCCGCCTGCGAGACTCGTAAATCCACAGTGGGGGGGGGCAAAAATATGCCAGATCAGCTGGAGACACACCCAGCCATGCCAAACACTGTGTGCAGCCACTTGCACACTTGCACAACGCACTGCTACTGAAACTTCCCTTTTGATTTCACCAGATGCTGCTTCTGTGTTGAAAGACAAATGATGGGGGTTTATGGGTGACTCGCTGCAGTCGCCATGACACGGTAATTAGGACGTTTTGTGGTATATAATGGACGGGTAGGGTCTGACGGAGGTGGAAAAAGCACTATGAACTTTAAAATAGAAGCAGAAATACTACAACTTACACTACAAGTCATAATGTGTCCCCAAGAGCAGTCGACAAAACACTATCTGAGCTCAATTTTGTTCATTAACTTGATCATTTTTTTCCATTTTGGATCATTTTGTTACTTATTTTGTTCATTTTTCTTGATTTACTTGACTATTTTGATCATTTTTGCACATTTTGTTGCTTATTGTGTTTACTTTTGTTCATTTATTTGGTTATTTTCAGAATTCTTGCTCATTTTGTTGTCTATTTTGTTCAGTTTTGTTCATTTATTTGATTATTTCTATAGTTTTGCTTATTTTGCTGCTCATTTTGTTGTATTGTTGATACTCAGGGAGCTCTGCTCTTTTCTCTCTCTCTAACCGTTACTTTTTTTTTTGAGAGCACTGACGTCTGTCGCAGTGGAGATAAGCCAATTCTTGACATATTTTCCGACCATCACTACCTGATCTGAACTGCACATGTGTTCAAATGTGAAATGACCATAAATCTGTCACTTGTGTTAGGCGTGATGCATCAGGACGAGCACGACGTGTAAATGGAGAATGAAATGCTTAAAATGTGCAGTGTTTTTGTAGTTTTACACAGTGATGCTGAGTCCTGATAAATCCCGCAGAAGTATGAAGAAGAGGAAAAGCACAACAAGGATGTGTTTGTTTTTTAAAGCAACAACACCTTGTTTAACGTGCCCATATTTCTGACTTATCTACTATGTGGTAAGAGTGAATTCTCATCTTAAACCACCCAGAAAGTACAAAAAACAAACCACCTATCTCCTGGAAATCCTTTGGAGATCCAGCTTGTGTTTAGCGAGTCTGGCAAACTCTCAGGTCCGAGGCTTTTTCCCAACCAGGCCCCGTTGGCATCCATTAGTCTCAGAGGACTATGGTAGCTGCACCGTGCATTGGTCTGTTTTAGAGTAACTGCTGTCTCCTGTGTCATTTCTGTCACTAGAACACTGACACTGGAGTGACCTCTCTAGGATGCAGGCCTGGGTGAAGATTATGGAGATCCTGGGGTGCTCAGTCGCCCGAATCCTACTCTCGGCCTCGCTAGCAGTATCCAACGGAGAGGCCAATACAGTTGATGTCAGCACAGCTGCAGGAGTTGCCGGAAGGTGTCACAATGTTTGACCAGCCGCCTTAGGGGCTCCACTCTGGATTTTCTGTCAGAGAAACCTTTGCCTTTCCCAAACTAATGGTAGGCCACAAGGCAATGGCACTCATATCCCTGAGTGAGGGGTCCTAGCCGGGTACTGACAGGCGGAGCCAGCTGAGATCGAGTCTCGTGGAGGCAGGGTCGACACTCTCTGAGGTAGTACCACTGGGCTACCCGCTACCTCCTAACTACAGGGTAGTGGCCCAGTCTGACCCAGTATGCAACTACTGTAGGACCAGTATGATGTTATAGTGTGATGGACTTCCTTATATGGTCATTTTCACTGCAGCAGTGGCTAAGGGCTAGGCCAGCATTAGCTTACCGAGGAATGTAAACAGTTCAAAGCATGTGATTGAGAACTGAAAACCTCCGCAGAAATGTTAACAGTCCCAACATCAAACTGGTCAGGAGATAGGGAGTGTCTCCAGAGAAGGGGAGCAGTATCTGCCAACAGCTTGACTCCGTGAGCACCATGGATGTACAGTCTACCTCCTCTGCTCATACCAGAGCCACGATTGTGATCGCTCCAGCGGATGTTGCGTCCTGCCAACTGTACAGCCGTGTCGAGGATAACACCAGCACCCTCCCCCACACACACACATTTTTATAGTTAATTTTATGCTTTTTATTAATTGAAAATTTATTTCACACTTGCCGACTTTTGTACGTACTCATTAATTTTGTTCATTTTGTCCATTTTATTACTTATTTCGTTAGTCATTTTGTTAATTTCTGTTACTTTACTAGATGATTTTGTTCATTTTTTCTCACTCTGTTGCTTATTTTGTTAATTTTGGTCTTATTTTGTTCATTATTTTATTCATTCTTATTCATTTACTTGGTGACTTTGGTTATTTTTGTCCACTTTGTTGCTTATTTTGTTCTTTATTTTCTTATTTTTTTGCTTATTTTGTACATTTTTGAACCTGGCTAAACTCCTCCCCTGGACCCCAAAACTCCAAATGAGGCAAATCCACTCATTTCAGGAGGACGCCTCCCCCTCTGGAAATGTTCTGAAATAATTTCAGACTATTTTGAGTTATGGTGCAAAGTTAATCTAGAGGGACCAACAATTAAAGTTCTATTCATTTGGGGTTTGTGGTCTGAGTCTGTCATGAGGGGGCCCACAAAGTCCCCCACACCCAGCCCAACATGTCCCACACTATGATTACGCCCCTTGCTCGTGCGTAAAAATCGACTCTTTTACGCACAATTTTACCTCCAACCCACAAATTACCAGTGCGTCCTGAAGATCCAGTTTGAGTCACTGTTCCTCCAGGTGCGCACCGGGCGAGTGTGGTCTTACCTGAACCTCGGGGAGTCCTTCAGACACTCCTCAAAGTCCAGCTTGACCGTCATCCTGCTCTCCAGACGCAGATCTCTGTCTCTACCTGTGTTCAGTCAATCCAGCGGACATTAAACCGTGCAGCCCGTGTGGATTCACGCCTGCCTCATTGTTTTCCTCTCGCTACTTTGTCTTCCCGCCGCAGCTCCGCCGTCTTCTCTCGGCTGTTCGTGCGCTCCGGGAGCCGCTGTCACTCCGGATGAATGAGCGCACGGTGGGACGGCGCAGACACGGGCATTTTATCCGCTACAAACCCCCGACAGGCTACGGGAACAGGGTGGAGGATGCCGTGGGATGGGGATGGATGTGGACCCCAGGGTGAGAGAAGGATCAGGATCCAGGGCGGATGTTTGGTCCTCGGACTGAACTGCACGCGTCCCGTCTCCGTCCGCGTTTCCGGGTTTGTCTTTGTGACTCGTGTTAAACTGTGGCTTTGAAGAAGGAAGCGACGCAGAATGACAAGTTACGGGAGCTGTACAGTAATCTATTACTAGTACTAATGCACTGATACTCAGTTCCATCTGGCTGCACACGTCAGATGAATAATATGACCAACGACACTGATCCAAAATCAATCAAAGAAACAAAATGACGGAAATAATCAAGTAAATTCATAAAACTTAACAAAATTATCAAGTAAATCACCAAAAAAATTACAATAATAAAGACAACAAAATGAACAAAACAATGAAGAAAGAAATGAAAAAATAAGCAATAAAATAAAAAAAATAACGAAATAAGCAACAGAGTGGACAAAATAAACAAAATAATCAAGTAAATTAAAAAACATTTAAAAAAAATATTAAGTAAATAACCCAAAAAACATAATCAACACAATAAGCAAAAAATGAACAAAGAATGAAGAAAATGAAGAAAAAATGAAGAAAATGAGCAACAAAGTGGAAAAAAAAATGAACAAAATAATCAAGTAAATTAATGAAAATTTTAAAAAATTATGAAGTAAATAAGCATAACTCCAGTCTTCATCCTTATACGTTTTATGGTCTTTCATTCATGGATGGATGTGATGTATTCCCCACTTTCGGCGTCCACGTGTGTGGTTTCTCTTCACATACTGAGTTTAGTTTCTGCTCCTGAGCTCAAACCGTTTCCATTAAAGGTTCATTGTTTGTCATTTACATTCACTCTTTAACTGGGTGTGTTTTCTCATTGGGCAGCCTCTCCTCTGCTGTTTTTGTTGTGAGTGTAAAACTACACCTCACTGTGGAGAATCCCCCACACACACCCCACCCCCTGAGACCAAAACAAACCCATTTCAACATGTTGGGCAACGGTAAAGCAGTCGTGAACCATCATCATCATCACTGTGGTTTGACAGAGGTGACACATGTAATTACAGGCATTCACAGGGTTTAGTCTGAGTCTGTGTCCAAAAAAGATGAGCCACCATGGAGAATGACAAACCCCATTTCCAATGAAGTTGGGACATTGTGTAGTACATAAATATAAAAAGAATTCAGATTAAAACCTTTTCAACCTGTATTCAATTAACTGATAAACTTTAATGTTTTGTTGCAGTTATTCACTCATTTTGAATTTGATGTCTGTAAGATGTTCCATTCGAGCTGGGACGGGGTCATGTTTACCGCCATGTTCCATCGCCTTTCCTTTTAACAACATGTTTCATTAGAGCTGGGACAGGGTCATGTTTATCGTCATGTTCTTTCACCCTTCCTTTTAACAACATGTTCTACTAGAGCTAGGACAGGGTCATGTCTTTCCTTTAATCAACACTCAATACTGTAAGTGTTTACGAACTGAAGACGCTAATTGTTGAAGCTTTGTCAGTGAATTCTATCCCATTCTTGTTTAATGTATGATTTCAGTGTCCCAACAGTCCGGACTCTCCATTGTCGTATTTTGTTCTTCATAATGTGTTACACATTTTCAATGGGAGACAGGTGTGGACTAAAGTACACTTCTTCAGTTTCCCCACAAGTTCTGGGAAGAACTGAAGAAGGTCCCTGGATAGGTAGCGAAACGTCTTCAAACCAAATTTCCAGTCCAGTCGACAGAAGGAAGAACCACATGCCTTGGATACCATGACCTGGATGACTGAGAATCTTCACAGTCATTCCTCAACTTTCCCAGTTTTTGTTGCCCCTGTCCCAGCTCTTCTGGAACAAGTTGCAGGCATCAAATTCATCCTTGTGTAAGTTGATGACTACTTTGTTCAGTTTTGTTCATTTTAGATCACTTCGGTAATTATTATGGTTTTTTTTGTCAAATCTGTTGTTCATGTTTTGTTCTGATTTTGTTACTTTTGGTGAGTTTAGTTCATTTGACTGAACTTTTTGATTGCTTTTTTTCTTTTTTATATTATTATAAATGAGGATAAGAAACAGTCAACGTATTTTCTTGCAGGTCTACAGATCTGGAAAGTGACTGAAAGTGCATTTGGTACATTTTATATGTCCATTCGGTGATATACTGTATGTGTTTTATTTAGTCTTCCTGCTGTCATCTATCTACTGTTGTATTTGGCTCCCCTTGCTGGTCGTGACTAGTAGCTGAGTTGGGGTGAAGGCAGGGTACACCCTGGATGAGTCGCTAGTTCACTGCGTATATACAGTCCTTTCTTCTACACTGCCTGGCCAAAAAACAGGTCACCACCTGGATTTAACTAAGCAAATAGGTACGAGCCTCCCATTGGATAATTTCTGCATGGGTGATTATGTTTCAGCTGGCAGCAAGTGATATAAGGATAGTGGCAAACCATCATCTTCAAAGAACAAATGTGGTTGGAAAAACATTTCGAATGATCATGACTTCTTCTTCTTTTCTCCTTTCGGCTGCTCCCCTCAGGGGTCGCCACTAGTAATCACTTAAATGTGTGGTGAAATCAAATTGTAAAACAAATTAACAGTAGAACTCAGGACTATGTTTAATAGTGAAAGTAAAAACATTTCCTTTCATGTACTGGAGAAGACTTTGCATAGTGTCCAACTCTCCCATCATCAATTCAAGATCTTGGAAAAAAATGAATACAACTCTGGACATAAATAAATGTTGAGACATTGCAGAAGCTAATTGAATCAATGCCACAGCAAATGTGTGTCATAATCAAAGCTAAAGGCAGTCCAACAAAATATTATGCTCCCTAGTAAACTGAAGCCTTTTTTTTGATTAGCCTCACTGATAAGTGGTTTTCTTAAGGCTACACAGCTATTTAATCCCAATCCCTTGAGCTGCCTTTGCATTGTGTACGTGGAAATGCTTTTACTTTCACTATTAAACATATTCCTGAGTTCTACTGTTTCACCACACATTTAAGTGATTACCGGTCATGATCAATCAAGTTTTTTTTTACAACCACATTTTTTCTTCAAAGACGATGGTTCACCACTATCCTTATATCACTTGTTGCCAGCTGAAACATAATCACCTATACAAAAAATATCCAGTGGGAGGCTTGTACCTATCACATTGTTCATCTTGTTCAAGACACCTGTGTTATTGCTTTTTATAATTCTAACCTTTTCATTTTTAAAATATTCAGCTTTTTTGACGAATTTTTTTCCCATAGGAAATGAGTGGAGAACTCTGACGGAATGTGTGGTTACCAATGCAACAACAGTGCTTTCATCCTTTGATTACTTCTCGACTGAATAGTTCATTTAAATCTTGCACTTTTCCAGCGAGTTCAACTACACTGCCTGGCCAAAAAAATGGTCACCACCTGGATTTAACTAAGCAAATAGGTACGAGCCTCCCATTGGATAATTTCTGCATGGGTGATTATGACTTGTTGTTTTGGCCAGACAGTGTAGTGTTTTAAGTAAATGTCAAATTGCAGTCTCAGGAAAAAGGTTCTTTTCACCATGTTGTGTATTTTGTCCACTATTGCAGCCCACTCCATTGTCAAGATAACAGTCTGCAGCCATCTCCTAGTGATGGCTCTGTTTCCTGCAGCCAGACGCTCGTAGAGATATTTGTTCTGAAGCATGAGTTTGTCTGGAGTCTTCCACAGGTCTAATGATACAAAAGAACAGTCTGTTCTGAATATGTTCATAATTTCCTTAAGAACATCTTGCTGAAATGGTTCAGTTGGGGGAAGAGCCCAAAAGATCTGAAAATGGTCCATCGTAGTTTTTCCATATTTCTTCCACCACAATGTACAATCTTCAGTTTGGAGTCATAAAGTATGTTGTATGTTCCATAAAAAGGTGGTCTAGGTTCTGGAGTTTAACGTTTTCATCTGGTTCTTAGTCATCATCAGATAGCTCCAGGCCCGAATCCTTCTCTTGTTTCTGTTCATTTTTTTTTTTTTGCCTTAATGTGCTTTAGATCATCAGTCATCTTGTGCAGAAGAAGGGTGAATACAAAATCAATAGTCCTACTAGTGCTTCTACAACTACTGTACAAATCCATATTATGACCAGAAACAGTTAAGTAAAGAGTAAAGACAACATCATTACTTTAAGAAATGAAGGTCAGTCAAAAAACACTGAAAGAGAAGGTGTGTCCAAACTTTAGACTAATATTCTAAGCTTACTTTACCTTTTTAGAATCAGTGCCTCTATTCCAAGTTTACATGTAACTACTCACTAAACATGATTAGTTTTTGTTTAGATGTAACGTAGCCTAAATTATTAAATTCCTTATTTAATATTTAATTATTGAAAAGGACCCCAACCTCCACCTTCTAAGGTTTGTCACTATCTACTGTGGATTTGTATGGTAGTCCTAGTAGCACTGATAGATCTACTGACTCAGTATCCTCCCTGTGATCTAAAGTACATTAAGAAAACAAGAAATAATGCAAATTAACACCTGTCATCCAAGTTAAATGTGTCTACGCTGGTCAATCTCAAATATAAAGCATGTTCTGTGTTTTTGTTTTATTGATTCAAAGATGTTTTTGTCTTTTTCAGTCAGGACCAAACCTCCGTCTTAAACTTTATTTTATTTTTAGATACATTTTTGAATTACATCCTAATAATTATAGCTGCTTTATGAGTCTCTTTAATCCACCACAGTGTTTGTTTTATAACCGGTTCCTTTTAAACCTGTTTATCTTCATCGTCATAACTTTTTCCGCTTCTTGACTTTGCAGAGTATCATCGTTTCATATCCAGCTCGCCGTCAGTCGATTAACATGTCTGCACTGTTTATGTTGATGAAGCGACCTGGCAACCGCAGAGCTAATTATACCAACGCCCTCCTGAAAATATACTGACACTCAAAAGTATGGACACACCCTCTACTTCACCAGTTTGTCCACTAAGACTGAGGGAAAGGTGCGGAAATAAAATGATGACGAAAGTGACACAAAAGATGCAAAAGCACAAAAACGGCAATGACACAAAGTGTGAAAATGACACAAAAAGACAAAACTATGAAAAAACGTAATATAGATAGTTGTGTAGAAACTATAGAAATGATTAAAATCACACAAAATACACTGATGATGTAAAATACAAAAAAAATGATGGCTTGACATAAAAGATCCAACAGTGTATCAGATTTATAGAGAATGTGGTGAATTATTTTGCTAATTTCATTAATTACGTTAATGCTTTTCTTGATTGTTTTGTAAATGTTGTGCCATTTTGTTTTCTAGATATTTGATAATTTTTAAAATGATTCTTTTCATGTTATGTATTCATGTTTTGATTTTGTGCATTATCTTACTTGTTTTCTTGTTTTCTTATTAATTTTATTTAATATTTTGTTCATTTGTTTTAATTTTGTTCAATTTGTTCTTATTTCTATGTATTTAGTAGATTATTTATTTCATTTTGTGAATTAGTTTTTTTGGTTTTTTTGTATTTTTTTTTTTTTAATTCAATTTTGGGCAAGCCGTTGCACATTTTGTGTATTTCGTTTCACATTTCGTTCATTCGGTTACTTTTTGTTCAGTTTAATATTTTTTTTTTCATTTTTTGATCATTCTGTTCATTTGACTGATTATTTTGTATTTATTTTGTTTATCATTTTGTTCATTTTTGCCTGTTAAATGAACGCATCCTTTTCAGCTGATGATTTATTACTTTCCCTGTCCTCACTCAACCCATGAGAATCTGTCGGAGCGCATCAGGACTGCGCTAAAATAAGGGCATAATAAGTGCGTAAATGGCGCTCACAGGCGCAAACGGGATGATGACGTAGAGCCAGACCCAGGTCAACACGCAGAGGTGGGCTCGGAGAAGTTGGCAGGTCGCGGTGGTGTTTGACAGAGGAGGAGGAGGAGGAGGAGGAGGAGGAGGAGATCCCCTCCGCGGAGATCCAAGAGTCAAGACAACGCACAGCACGCAGCGCACGGACGCCTTCACAATAAAAGACCCTGGGAGGAAAAAGGAAGAAATAACTCACAAAGTGAAAGAAATTATTCATAAAATGGACGAAATAATTAACAAAATGAACAAAACAATCAGTGGAATGAACAAAATTATCAAGAAAGTGAAAAAATAATCAACGAAATGAACGAAATAATCAACGAAGTGAACGAAATAGTCAACAAAATAACAAAATAATGAACAAAATGAAAGAAATAATTAACAAAATGAAAAAATTAACTAAATGAATGAAACAATCAATGAAATGAACAAAATCATCAAGAAAGTGAACAAAATAATCAACGAAACGAACAAAATAATCAACAAACTGAAAGAAATAATCAACTAAATTTAAAAAAATTACTACAACGAATGAAATAATTAATAAAATGAATGAACTCATCCAGAGTGAACAAAATAATCAACAAAATGAAAAATAGTTGGTAAAATTAATGAAACAATCAATGAAATGAACAAAATAATCAATGAAATGACCAAAGTAATCAACAAAATCAATGAAATAATTAATAAAACGAATAAAACAATCAACAAAATAAATGAAATAATAATAAAAATGAAAGAAATGATCAACTAAATGAAAAAATGAATGAAATAATAAGCGAAATGAACACAATAATCAACAAAATGAACAAAATAATCAACTAAATAAAAAATAAGCAACTAAATTTAAAAATAATCAGTAAAATAAACAAAAAATGTAACAAAATGAACGAAATCATCAAGAAAGTAAACGAAATAATCAACACAATGAAGGAAATCAACAGAATGAAACAAAATGTTTGAAACAATCTAAAAATGAATGAAATAATCAATTAAATGGATGAAATGATTAACAAAAAATTGAAATGATCAACAAAATGAAAGAAATAATCAAATAAATGAAATAGTCAACAAAATGAATCTACTTTATTTTGTCAACACCCTAGCAGAAGTATTGAGTAGATTCCTTCACTGACCACTTTATTAGGTACACCTAGATCTGCTCACAGGTGGTTACTACGGTCATACAGGGATGGACGTGGTCTTGATGTGGTTTTAAGGGACGAACGTGGTCAATGCGGTCTTTAAGGGATGGACGTGGTCTTTATGCGGTCATTAAGGGATGCACGTGGTCTTCATGTGGTCTTAAGGGATGGATGTGGTCTTTGTGTGGTCTTTAAGGCAATGGTCGTGGTCTTTATGTGGCCTTTAAGGGATGGACATGGTCTTTTGTGGTCTTAAGGGACGGGCGTGGTCTTTATGTGGTCTTTAAGGGATGGACGTGGTCTTTATGCAGTCATTAAGGGATGCACGTGGTCTTCATGTGGTCTTAAGGGATGGATGTGGTCTTTGTGTGGTCTTTAAGGCGATGGTCGTGGTCTTTATGTGGCCTTTAAGGGATGGACATGGTCTTTTGTGGTCTTAAGGGACGGGCGTGGTCTTTAT
>JAQQAE010005383.1:0-17683 GCA_029823295.1 Pseudamia nigra | reverse complement strand
GACATGGTCTAATAAAGATATGTAAGTAGAAGTTTACTTCTTTGAGTGCGGTTTCTTTTTCTACATTGATGCTTTTTTTTTTGGCCAGGCAGTGTATATGTATATAGTTTCTCTCACAATTCCCACACATGAACAGCTTATTGTACCCTCTGATAGTAAACCTCATGATCTATTTCCAGGTGTGAAAATAAAACACTTGCATCCTAAACTATTGTACTGAATAAGCAAATGCACTTTTAATTGCTGTAAGAGGATGACGGTCCTTTTTCCACATAATCAGGCCGGCCTTGATTTGAATACACTTCCTTTTTATAAATTTATGTTTTACATTTGAGGTTTTTAAACATTTCATCTTACTAATATAAACATCTACGTACCTTGTAAACCTATAAACTTGGTATGTTTGAGCACTGTGAGATCTCAGAATCATACAGTGCCTGTATTCCTTGTCCATGTCAGGTTCATATCTACTACCTGCTTCCAACTGTTAATTGTTGGATGTAAATGCTCTCTTCATCTCCCAGTTCCTACAATTTAAAAAAAAAAAAAAAAAAAATGGAGGACAGCCAAGCCTCATTTTGAAAGGTGTTCACTGGTTCTTCTACAGTTTCTGATATAAAGACTATTTGTTAGTGTCTAGACTTTGAGGGTAAGCTATTCAAGAGTAGAAAAAAATGTGAATTCTCTTTTAGAGGTGCTTGTATGTCAAGGAATGTGTACGCTGTATTTCTCACCCTTGCATAAAGTAAAACTCTTGAATAGTAAGTGTTCAAGCCTTAACTACCTAATTGCACATTTTTAAAACCTTGAATGGAAACATTTGTACAGTAGTTGCTTGCCTGTCAGACTCCACATAATTCTTCAGATTTTTGTTCTAGTTTCTTTAATGTCTTCTTTCTTGATAAACATGCTGATTTGAAATGGGTGCAATTTACAACATGTACAGTATATGTATATAGGATGTTGATCAGTTAGTTGAAAGGCAAATGATGTATTTGGCTCAAAACTTCTATAAAGACGGAATGGATGTTGCAGCACTGTTCCTATTTTTGTTTAAATGTTCCTGTGTGCTACTAATATGGACATTTACAGTTGAGGTCAAAATTATTAGCTCTTCTATGAAAATTTCTTTTCAATACGTTTCCCATGCTCTCACTAGTTCTGAATACTCGGAAATGCTTTGATAATTTTGTATATCCTTCCCCTGCTTCGTGTCCATCAGCAATCTTCCTCCTCAGACCTAAACTCATTTCTTTTGCTTTTGGTATGATGCTTTTACAAGTGAGGCCTCATATCCTTTCTGAAGTGAATATTGGATTACTCAATATTCTGTGAAAGAGTGGTGATTTGTGTTATACTTGGAATAAAAAGGTCTGTTTTTCTCGAGGTTAATAATACTGACCCTGGTCATTTTTTCCCCCTAAAATAATTCAGATTTTGTTGCAAATGAATCTGCCATGCTTCAAAATACTCTGTTGAAATCCAGCTCCCTTGTAAACAGCATTTGAGGGAAAAAAACTGACAAAAAACAAATTTCATCAGTGCAATAATTCTGACTTCAACTGTACTTGCATTTTATGTTGCTTCATTAATCATGTTTTGTGTTAAGGCTTACTGAACAAAGATGCTCTGTTGCTGATGCACTTTTCTAAAGGATGTGCCAAATCATAAGTATGCTGAATTGCTCATCTGTTCATATCTCAATAAATTCCAAGCCTTCATTATAAGCTGAAACTGCTTGATTTTTTTCTTTGCTTTAGCCCAGTGTTAAAACCACTAGGACAGCATCCTCAAACCTAATGTGTGATCCTTCTGGACAACCTTTATAACCACAGGTTTAACTATGGTTAATTCAGATCACACTTTTCGTGATTTGCGCACACCCTGTATTCTAAGCCTCAGCCTATAACATCCTCAGCAGCCCACGTTCAGGCGTGTTTAAATAAGGGAAGAGAAGCTTGAGATTGATTGATGTGCGCTTTAACCATCGACTGGCTAATCCCGATGAATGACAAACGGTTAAGCCAATTGCCGTAAAGGCAATTTATATTCCCATAGTATCTTTATTTTGGGAAACCATAAAAACCGCTCAGGACACGGAGAGGGATGACCTACCAGGCGTAAAGCTAATAAAATCATCTGTGGCGATAATCCGGTCTCAAATTGGCCTCAATCGGGAACTGAGAAAATCTACTCATAGGCTCTCTCTCTCACGCACACACACATACACACGCACACACAAACACACACACGTCCACCCCACGGCCAACATTTTTAGACTGCTATGTCGTGACCGGAGCGATGCAAATGTCGCACGACTCATTGGCGACTGTCAGTCTCCGACACGAAAACGTCAATGTTTTGATGGCGTTTGGATGAACTCAGCGCCGCGTTCCTGGTGCTGCTGCTGTGGAGGAGGGTCGTTACGGAGCCGAGGCTTTGTCGGGCTCCGTTCAGCACCTGGACAGCTCCTTTGGCAGGGTTCCCCGCTGCGCTCGCCGGGGAAACCCTCGGCTGAGGAGCGGACCTGGATCCGGAGCAGTGCACACAACCCTCAGCCAGGAGGAGACTGCACTTACAGCTCGTCGTTTGATCGGTCTGATGCACAGAGAAGCTAATATGCTCTTGCCGAGTGACGATGTTTCTTGCATTTGAGCTTCAGCCCCTCTTTGGTTTTGCACTGAAATCCAAGCAGCGCAAGTGGGAGCAGCGGAAGCAGCAGCAGCATTGGTGCTTGTCCAATGCAAAAGTGCGAAGGATAGCTGCAACCTACACACACTGCGAGTCTGCTGCTGCTTCACTTACTCTCATCACCACCGAGGGAGACATTACTATCAGCGAGGGGCAGCGGGACGCACAGTTACCGACATCAATGTAAATCTCACACAGGTAGGTCCACAGAAAAGATGAATTCTACTGAACGTACACTGAGCAGCTCCACACACACCTCTCACTCAGTGTCAGGATCACACGTGTCGTTAAAGTCTGACAATTGTTGTGATTAAAAGTTGTACACAAAGTCAGGCTGAGCTTGGCTTTAGAGCAACGCTGTGGTGAAATATTCCATAATACTCTACAAAGGAAAAGTGCAGCAACTCCACATTTGGTCTGAATTGAGTTAAGACTGAAAGTGGACTTCGTGAATTTACTTTGCGACTGAATGTGTTGAGTTTCAGAGGAAATGTGATGTCAAATTTGCAGAAACTCTGAAATCCAGGCCACAAAAAGACAAACGGCGGTAAGATATCAAATGTGTTATTTAAATTAAGAAGAAAACTAGGTACATGAGAAAAACGACAAACTAAATAGCTAAGAAAGGAAGAAAAATTAATACAATAACAAATAAAATTACAAACATGACAAACAATCAAGAAAATTAACCAAATTACAGGCAAACTGAACAAAAATAATCAGATAACTGAAACAAATGAACAAAATAAAAAAATAAACAAAGAGGTGAAAACAAAATGTGAAACAAAAGAACATGAAAAAAATGGCAACAAAATTTGAAACAAAATCAAAGGAAAATGAACATGGTAAGAAGAAAAATAAAAACTATTAAGAAAATAGAAAGCAAACTGAGCAATAAAAGTATCAAAATTGAATCAAAATAACAAAAACTTTTTTTAACAGCTTTACTGCATGCATATGACCTGCACTTTTTTATGGCAGTATATGTAGATACACCGTGTCTTTGAACGAGTCCATGTTTTTTTATCCTGATACTTTCTTTTTTTTTTTTTTTAAGTCCCCTGTATTTTGGTACAGATTTGGGCAGTTCATGAGGAAAACTTTCAGCCCTAGCAGCTTTAATCTAAGGAACCACTAAATGGAGAATCAGATTCAAATTCAGGTGTACTTTATCTATTCCAGACTGGGAAATCTTTTCATTGCATCAACACAAGCATGCACAGTATAACAATAGAATATTAAAATAGTGCAAAAAGCCAGGTAGAAAAACACAGTTGTGGTAGAGCTGGTAAAGTGAAACCTTATTCAACTGTGTACAATCTGTATGATATAATAAATGAATAAGGAAAAACTAGATGTATAATATGCAAGTAAGAATGACTGGAGAGGATTTGGTGCAGAATAGTTAATAATATAAGTGCCGCACTTATTTAATTACAGATTAAGTAAAATAGATAATATCAACACTGCTAAGAAAAACTGCACAAATGTATAAAAATAGACTGACGTGTGTAGTTACAATTCATACAAGTCATTGCACCTCATATTTGTACACTACTCTTAATAATTTTTTTCTTAGTGATATGATATTAATGAAACACTACAAATATTTCCTAGTTAAACAGTACCACAAAATGCAATCTTCAGGGGAAAAAAAAACACTTTCCACCTCAGCTCCTTTTTACAATGTTTCTTCATACCACTGTTCCTCACAGGCTGAACATGAAAGGAGTGTCTATCAGATGAAAAGGTGAACTGGAGCACTAAAACAGGACCTAGTGACAAGCACCACATCACTCGCCACTCTGTCCCCTGCAACATGGCTAATGCAGAGTAAGTACAGTCCACAATGTGTTTGACACCGGTCCGCCCTCCATCACTGCCGTACTTTCTTCAAACACCATACTACCCATTCCCTTAACCCAGAAGTGATATTCTCTTTGCTCATTCTCAGGTTCCCATGTCTTCATGTAATGACCTTTATTCAGTAAAACAAGCTCGTGGCGAGGTGCCTCTCTGACCCTTGTCACTTTGAATGCTTAACACAGGCACACACTGACACGAGGATGCATGTGAACACGCCTGCACAATGCCGACTATAGAGCATCGATTTTGCAGCCATAAACACAGGTTACATCGGTGTTTTTCTGTGAAACGGCATCGACCATCTATTTATTACAATACCTTTTCCAACAAACCACCACCTCCAGGTTTCTTGTTGTTTTCCATTTTTTAACTGTGTACTGACAACAGCTGATGCATTACCGTGGGGATGTGATGTAGCCTTTGCGTATGTTTGCGTGAAGAAAGAGAACTAAGAGGTACTGTAAAAGAGAGCACTATTCTCTGTCAACATCTCGATTCTGCTGGCATAGCATGACTTTCTAATTTGTCTAATCTTAATTAGCTGCATTTATTCTCTTTGACCCAGATGAATAGCCCTAAATTATTGCTCCATTTGTGCTTTTAAAAGAGGACCAGTTCTTCTGTGGGTCCCACACAGAGCTCAGCCCAGCTGTGTTTAAGGTAAAAGGCAACCTAAAAGAGGATAGCTATTATTTTTGTCTGACGATCAGAGGTAAGTGGTACTCAAGTACCTTTACTTCCTTACATGTACTTTTGAGTAGTTTTTCCCTTAAAATGTACTTCTGGAAGTACTTCCTTTGAAGAATACTTTTTACTCTTTGTCAGTTACTGTAGATTTATGATGAAAAAAAATCTACTCAGGTCCACCTCACGGAGGAGTAAAAAAATTAGAAAATTAAAAAATAGAACAAAATAGTCCATTCAGTTTAAAAACTGAGCAAAACAATCAAGCAAGTGATCAAAATGAATATACGGATCCATATAATGGGCATGTAAAATGTAAAAAAAAAAAATCACAAAAATGGAAAAAAATGAACAAAATGAAGAAAAAAATAACAAACTAATTAAGAAAATTTACAAAACTAAACAAATGAACAAATGAAGCAACAGCATGCACAAAAGGAAGAAAAATAATCAAGTAGATGAATAAAAATGGACAATATAATATATAAAGAACTTGAACAAAAAGTTGACAAAGTAAGTTACAATATGAGCAAGAATGATCAAAATAATCCAAAAAGTTTAACAAAAATGTACACAAAACAAAATAAGCAACACAATTAGTAGAAATAAACAAATCAAGCAATTACATTGGGCAAAAAATTTAAAAAAAGAAAAAATAATGAACAAATGATCAAAATAATCATAGCAATAAAAAAAATGACCCAAATACCTGTTTGAAGACAGTATCCTAATGAATTCCATGTCACGAAGTTATCTACTACTTGAGTAGCTTTTTTATCAGATGCCTTTCTTTCTTTTACTCAAGTACTTCGAATTTCGTTTTCGAATACTACCACTCGGCTCATGAGAATTATAAAGTAACAGTACTTTGACTTTTGAGTACTGTTTCTGTGTGGCCTAATCACCTCTGCTGACGATACACCTGAAAAACTCTTCCACACTTGAAGATTTGTGATCATGCATTTGTAACTGGTGAGATAAATCTTAAGTCCCTCTGTTTAAGAAAACTGACAAAGCCTCTAATTATGGCAGAGACTTATGTATAGTATATGACGATGTTGTTTTTCATTAACAAGGCTAGGCTAAAGAGTCTGACTTGTGAAATGATTATAGCCTATACAGTGCTCTTGCCCTTGGAGCTCCACAGGACAATTAATCTGTCTCACCGTGTTGCTGTTTACCCTGTTGTTGGAGAGTTTGAACAGCTTTGCCTTTTTTGCTCAGAGGATTGGAGGTGACATGCACATGGTGTCATTCTGTGCCTCACTGGATTTAAAAAAAAATGAGAACACTAGCATGACATTGTTTATCAGATGTGGATGACAACAAATCTAGGTAAGACGTCATCATGACGTGCATTAGAGATACGACATTTTCTAAATGTGAGCAAGGGATTTTAAACATTAAAACTGTTCTGTTGCTGGTGAAAATACTGTAATACTAAAAAATTGTGACACTTGTCAGTCAGAAGGTGGCTTTTTCATTGTTTATGTTTGCAGTATTGGCTGACGTTCTTTGTTATGTGCTCTGTAGAGCCATTGCTCATTGTGGTTTATTATATACAGTTTATTAAAATGCCATGCATTTATCTTTGATGACATTTGGAGCCAAGGCTGTCAAGACACTCCAACACCTTCTATAAATCACCATAGGTTTGTAATTTTAAAACCAGTCTTATCTGCAAAGACCTTTCCCTCCTCTAAATTGCTCCTGGAAGTGGCATTTTTAATATAATAATTCACTTTCTTCGTACTTAATTAAACATTCAGAAATTAATAGGATGATACCTGTTTGTTGCCAACATGCTGCATCCTCCTAAAGATGGAACAGGACAAACTGCCTGATGACAACACACATTTCACACACACATTTCAGTAAAGTTTGACAAGTCAGTGGCAATCTGTCTTTATTACCATCAAGTCTTTTAAGAACCGCACTCCCTTATGAGTCTTTAGAAATTAAAAGAATCTATTATTGGACACTGACACAATATAAAAGGTCTATGGACCTCTTCATTATGAAGAAGTCTTATGTACATCTGCTGCCTCAGTCGTGTCCCCGAGGGTCTTTGTGTCTCCTGTGTTTCCTACAGCTTCTATCTGTAAAGGTCAGATAAGAGACTGGTCACACCAGGGCCAGAACAGTCCATTGTGCAGTTCACCAATTCATCATCGTTTAATCTGGAATATTATTAATGAGCTAATGTTCCAGGCAGACTTCATTAATATCCACTGGCATGAAATTATGAAAGTTTCTCTCCAAGTTGAATTGGGGGTTGTAAGAAATTACCTGAAGCAATTTGTAAATTCTGTAGATCTTACAGGTGAATTAGAAACACTCAGGTTCTCTTGTAATAGGGAAATGCAAAGTTATACTGAAGGACAATACGAATCAGATAGATTCAATACGAATCAGTATACTGTATGTGCAATGTGGCAAAAAACAAGATGTTTAAACAATTTTTTAACTGGCAACGGTCTATTTTCAGGACAATCCTAACACTAAATCTGACCATATCTCAATAGCACTTATACTCTTAGATTCCATTGAAGATATTTGTTTTTCACTACTTTTTAACCTAAAATATTAGACATGTTTCATAATAATGATCAGAAACGATTTCAGTTTGAATCGTGTTGCAGGATCATTTGAAATCACTGACAGATATTTATATTTTTCAAGCAACTGGTCTTAAAACCAGGAAAATCAGTACATTAACATCAGCAGTACTGGGGAAGTCGAATAACCCCACACATTTAAAATGACCAAGATGTTAGTTAGAGCCAAAGGTGGTAAGTACAGTACTCAAATGCATGTACTTGAGTTTGTTGTTTTTTTCAGAATTGTATTTACTTTAACATTGTTACATTTGTGTTTGGCCACAGCTCAGTGAGTGGGAATTCAGAATATCAATGAAATAAACAAAAATCAGTAAAATACATTAACAGAATTACAAAAAAAATGGACGATATAATTAACAAAATTAAGAAAATAAAAAACAAGACACAAAATATCAAGAAAATAAGCAACAATCAATAAAACGGTAATGAAATAGTGACAAAATATCAATGAACAAAAACAAAGTAAACAAAAACTAGCAAAATAATCCACTATATAACAAATCAAAATTAAACACAATATATTGGAATATACAAAGTGAATTACACCTCACAAGTGACAAGTAGTTTTTTTATTTGGTAATTTCTTACGAGTGTTTATTTTAATGAGCACTTCTACTTGAATCATTGTAAATATACTATAAAGAAACAGTACTTTTACTTACTCACCCTTGGACAGAGCATCAACTGACTGTATATAACAACAGTGTTATCAGGGAAATCGAGCAAGATGAATGAAGAAATCAAACAATTCAGACAATCAGGAGTTTCAGCCATGTTTGTTCGTACAAGTATGTGGGGGCTCCTTGTACAGCTGATCCAGTCAGGTCATGACCTCCTCTATTCCAGTGTAGGGTCTGGAGCCACCTCTACTATCTATTTTTGCTTACTGTAGGTCTAAGGTGGCGTTGTGCTTACTTGGTGTCGACAAGTGTCTCAGCAATGCCTAGCATCAATATGGAGCTTTCGTAACCGATATTCAACATTAGTGTGCCACAAAAAAATCATCATATCAAACAGCATCGTTACTACAGGAAACATTTATTCACTCTCACCTGTAGTTTTGCCATTACTAAACCAATCTAAGTAGTAGCGAGAGAGTGTGTTTTGTTGTGGATAAAGTGAGTGATTCATAACGTATTGACACTATGTATCACAATCACATCAGAGTCTCTACTGGCCCAAAGTGCATGGGAATGTGAATCATAGACACATATGCTTATTTTCTTGTTATATTGACATACACTGCCTGGCTAAAAAAAAAGTCACACACTAATATTTTGTTGGACTGTCTTTAGCTTTGATTACGGCACTCATTTGCTGTGGCATCGATTCAATAAGCGTCTGCAATCTCTCAACATTTATTTACATCCACAGTTGCATTCATTTTTTGCCAAGATCTTGAATTGATGATGGGAGGGTCGGACCACTGTGCAAAGTCTTCTCCAGCACATCCCAAAAATTCTTAATGGGGTTAAGGTCTGGACTCTGTGGAGGCCAATTCATGTGTGAAAATGACGTCTCATGCTCCCTAAACAACTCTTTAACAATTTCAGCTTGATTAATGGCACGGTAGGCACTAGGCATGATGGGCGCATCACTTCTTCTGCCTCTCTTCATACCCTGATGCACCATCACTGTGGAACAGGGTAAATCTGGACTCATCAGACCACATGACCTTATTCCATTGCTCCAGAGTCCAATCTTTATGCTCCCTTGCAAACCAAAACCTTTTTTTTCCGATTAGTCTCACTGGTAAGTGGTTTTCTTAAGGCTACACAGCTATTTAGTCCCAATCCCTTGAGCTGCCTTTGCATTGTGTGCGTGGAAATGCTTTTACTTTCACTATTAAACATAGTCCCGAGGTCTACTGTTGTTTTGTTACAGTTTGATTTCAGCACACATTTAAGTCCTCTTTGAGAACCAAATGTCTAATAAAAATGAAATCTTTGTTGTTGTAAATCAGGAGCTGTAGAAAGGCTGTGTCTGTTTTCACACTCAAATGCAATGAATATGTAACACTAATACCCAGTGATGTACAGCTTCTCCAAAGTTTTCCTCAGCAGCTGGTGGGAGCAGGGAACATCTGCTTCCTATCTCCATGCTCTGGCAAAGTCTGTGTTTTAGATTCTCAGGTGTTCTGGTCTTGCAGTCTAATCTAACATATGTGTGTTGATCTTGTAGTCCACTGAGTCTTTGGACAGAGCTGGGTAATATGTGCCTGGATGAAATTGCATTTTCTTTCTGAATGCATTTTCCAATCTGCTGTAGGCATGCTGCTTTAAGTGAGGGGTAGGCAGACTAACACCTACTTTGACATTAAGTTCAACCTTTTATTCAGTAGTAGAAATATATAATTATAGTCTTTTCATTTCTGTCTTCCTGAGAAAAGATTGTTTTTTTATGAGACAGAAGGATAATCGATCAGCATTATTTCATCACAGTAACTATTAACTTTAAGTCTTTTCTGTCAAGCTGAAAACAGATGTCTTTAATGTGAATTAATTAAAATATAGTATATTAGAAAAACACGATTGCATAAGTGTTCACCTCATATAACATGAACATAATTCAACAGAGGTCCAGGCCAAATAATGTTAGCAGTCTCACGATTGGTGAAAAAGAGATTATCTGGGTGCACTGAATGTTTCTTCGGTGACAGTACTATAGATAGATACCTGTGTCTGGAAGGTCCAGTCACTGGTGAATCACTACTCTTGGGATCAGCTACACTATCATTAAGAAATAGAAGGAATCTGGCAAATGCATAAATCTACCTAGAGGAGGCCATCGCCACAGCCTGAGACCTTACAAGAAGGAGACTTATGAAGGACACCAACACACCTATCACAACTGGATGAGTTAAAAGCTTCAGTTGCTGACATTGAAGAAACTATACAAACAGCAAGTGTCGGTCAAGTTCTCCACCAATCAATGATTTATGGACTGGCAAAAAGAACAAAAGCTCTCATTAAATTTCCAGCATGTGACGGACTCCACTGTCAACAAGAAGAAGTTTCTTTATAATAATGAGTCAAAAATTGAGCTTTTTTTTGGGCGATTTGACTCTATACTATGTATGAACACTGCACATAGTCATAAACCAACTATCTCCATTGTAAAACACAATTATGCTGTCGTGATGCATGTCTGCAGCAGACCCTGGAAGGCCTTTGAGGGTTGGGAGTCAAACAAATACAGTAAAGTTTGAAGAGATATTAAAGGATAACCTGATTCTGTGTACAGGAGAGCTACAAACTGGGACGAAATTTATTTTTAACAATACAATGACTCAAAGCATACGATTGATTTTAAAACAGTGCTGTGAATATTCTGGAGTGGCTGAATCAGAGCCTGGACTTTACTTCAAGACAAACTGTGTCTTGACTTGAAAACGGTTGTTCATCCTGCTCACCATCTAACATGACAGAGTTTGAACAGTTTTCCTAAAATGGCAGAGTCCATGTGCACGGCTGACTGAGGCTGAATACTGGATGCCATTATGGCCACAAGTACATTCACTGGGGGGTGAATACATGTGCAATCACCTATTTGGCATTATATATCTTAAACTAATTGGCATTACTTTGTAGAAATCTGTTTTCATTTGACAATAAAGAGCTATTGTTCCTGTAAATTCTTGTCAAAAAAGCCAATTCATACTTAGAGGCAATGCCTGTATTTATGTGGGTTTATACCACCATCTTTAAATAGAAGAAAACAAAATGTTTGTATTAAATTTTATATCAATTTCGCTGCTGCTCTATTAGTACTTGTGCATTTATGATTCACGAACACTGGCAATAATATGTTCAGCTAATGTGTCAGTACACCGAGTTCACTTAGATGTGGAATAATCAGTTTAATCTGAGCTGTCAGGAAATTTTACTGCTTATTAAGTTCTCCTGACCTGATTTCAGAACTGATGACTAATAAATGATCTTGTAGAGGGAGCACACATCACACAATAAAGCTGGGAATAGTTCACTTCTATTCGCTTGCCATCGAGCATTTAAAAAACAAACATATGTATTTCTCACCCTTCTCCCCAGATGGCTTGTAACTCTATTGCACAGCGGTCAGGAGGGGTCATGAAAGAGACACTTCTTGTTGTCAGATGAGGAACATTCTTCAGCACTACTGGCGCCTAGTTACTTGCATGACCTTTTGTTTTGGTCAGTGAAATCCCTTGAGCAACTTTTGTCACATAATGACCTTTCCTACCTGCCTCCCAACACTACAGTCTACTATTTAATTTTATCTGCCTCCCCCAGGGAATCCTGCTATCCTGAATATCACTTATTTCCTGTGGGTGTTCTTCTGCAGTTGCAGACTTGTTAGTCTTTCAGTGAAATAATGTTTTTGAGAATTTTCCACTTTCTTTTAGGTAAGAACATCAGGAGAGTTTAGAGAAAGGTCAGTCTTTGTATATGGAAGACAGCAAAAATGCCGTCAATTTATATTTGGAGTTAGGTGGGTTTTAATTTTAGTTTTGTTAGTCACATGGATGAGTTTTTCATGAAAACTGCCAGCTGTCAGATATAAATTACTACTGACAAGTAGACTTCTGATGCTCTTATTATGATATTCATAAGGTGTCTCTTTACATATTTCACATCTAATCTCCTTATTATAAATGTTATTCACCAAAACACCCAATGGAGACTCAAGCTAATATTCAGTTTTGTAAAGGAGTTTGCATTTTATTTGGAAATGTAAGAACCATGCAGATTTAAGGTTAATACAAGCTGTGCTGTACGACCCTATGACCTACAGTTTCCTTAGTTTCACTTGTAGCTTATTGCAATCCGATCCATCTGGAGATTTAATTTCACTGTCATCGTGATTAATGTTTCTCCAAGCTGGAAAATGATCCAGAACTGAGAATATATCTACATTTCAGTTGTAAATCTGACAGATTTGATGTCCATCCCTAACCTCAGTTTTGAAAACAGTAACTTCAGATTTGGTTTTTACACTCACTGCTCATTCCTTTTTCAAATTAAACTTGTCGACACTGCAATAATAGAACTGCCAGCACTGACACTGAAATCACAACCACTCAAAACAACTTCAGATAAATTGATGGTGGAGGCATGAATCCAAATCAATTAGTATTTTTCAGTGTGGTGGATATGATCTAATGCACTGAGGTCTGCATTTTGTGGCTGTCTATTTTTTTTTCTATTATTGTCCAGGTTCATTCTTTGAAGCTGCTTTAGACGATACAGACTAAGCATACATTGGAACATTTCTGATGTGTTGATGACTATAATAGTTCTTCCTTAAATGAATTAAAACTGCATCAGTATAGTATGGCACTGAAAACATAAGTCAGGGATGATGGGGATGAGCTTACTTGATGACACAGATTTTAGATTTCTTGATGCAGTCTATGTCACCTCCTTCTGTTTTTCCAAAGCAGACACTGTGCACTGCTAAATGACATAGAAATTATTATCAACACATTGACAGAATTTGCCCCGTGATTAGGACAAGACACAGTAGGATATTCAACTGTAAAAACTCACTCTGTTTGCTAAACTGTTTACACATTAACCAAACGAACATTCCCTTTGCAACACAAATGTCCTATGATGCTCCACTAAACTTTACTCTGGAACTTTGTACAAATCTGTGGACTGGGTCAGCACCTTCTCCTGATATACTGACTGGCAGCCAGGTGCATTACTGTGAGCTGTGGGCTGCTGGGCGGTGGACAGCTTGTGTCTGTCATGAGTAGTTACCTGTGCAGCCCTGATTGTTTGGGAAAATGGCCAAAACTCCTGCTGTGCTGTAGATGAGAGGTGGTATGGATGAGATGTTTTGTGTAGGAGAAGCACTGAGGAAAACTGCATCGATCAGGCCAACCCACTGGGGTGTAATACTGTATATCCACAGTGTCATAGCGGGAATCAGTCTTTAACCACGTAAGGCCAGTGTACAGGAACTTGTCGTGCAGACACCCATGATGTATAGACAGATACAAACATATACTGCACACCTGACGTACATGATGGTGGTAGGTTCATCATTTTAAGCTACAGTAAAAGTTCAGAGCCTTCCATTGGATAATTACTGCAGTGATTTATTCGAGTCAACTGCCACAAGTTATTTAACCCAGACTGATATAGAAGCTTGTCTTCTCTTTTTTCACATCAGTGGATTTTTTGTCATTCCTTGTTCGTACAGACATATTCCAAGATGCCAAGATTCATGGGGCTGAATAGTAAAAGAGTGGTTCATAGAGCATGAGACATCATTTTCATACATGGATTGGCCTCCACAGAGTCCAAGCCTAATTGACACAGTTAACCTTTTGAGAATCCTTTGGAGTGAAGAAGACTGTACACAGCACGAACTGTTCATCAGTACAATAACTTGTTGAAAAATGAATGCAACTCTGGACAAACTACATGTTGTAACATTGTATAAGCTAAGTGTGACAAATGCTAAAGATCGCACAATAGATTAGTCTTTGGATACGGAACTACATAAGAACAGATAAGAAAAAGTCAGCCGCAGAATCTCAGAGTAACATGATCCAGTTTTGTTTAAAATCTATATTCTTCCATTTAGTAAATATTGCAGCATCCATGAGTCGAACTGCTAGTGAGCATCTTTTCAACCATGTAGTGCATGCATCCTCAAAGAAATAAGGCTCTCTTACTGGGGGGAAATCATTCCATCAAATTTCAATGAGGGCAGCAACTCTTGAGACTGAAGTGCAATAACACTGATTCTCAAAAGGAAAGGGATTTTATTAATGAAAAACACCATGTTGTTTTTACATGCTGAGGAACACACTGCGACTGCTCATGCTGTTTAAGGAAAGTTTCACCCTTACACTCTGATTCCAGTTGTTGGAAGTCACTTAACTCTTCTTTTCAGGTGATTTCATCTGCCTGTTATAGGTGGTTGCGGGGAATGCGAGGGTCATTCCATATAAGTTCAACAAGGGGCTCCCCCATGGCCCCTTAAGATAAAGCTGAAATTTTTAGCATATTATTTACAACATATTTAATTAACGCATACCAATTTATTCTTTGATGCGGTGAAAACTTTTTGAGCTGTAGTCTTTTGAAGTAGATGGGTAGGTTGAACAAAATTTAGGGCTTGAAATTTCCATAATTTTTTTTGGTCATTTTTGAGCACTTACAACTTTGTATGTGATATATGTACAATTTCAGGGTTGAAAGACACATACCAGCGCTGTTGAAAACGTTATAATTCTGCCATATACATTTGGGTCTCACAACATAAAGTCAAACTGACAATTTTAAATTGCAATTTTCTCGGCGGACAACTTCAGGCACTTATATCTTTGGAAATATACACAGCTGGTATGAGCCCAAAATTTCAACCTATCTTTGTCTGCTTCAAACATTTATTACTCAAAAAGTTTTCACCTGGAAAATTGGTACGGGTTGATTGATATGTTGTATATACTGTGATGCAAATTTCAGCTGAATCAGAAGAGGTTGTGCAGGAACTTTTCTCAGAATTTGTTGATTTTATATTGAATGATCTATTTTGCTATGAGGAAGTGGCTATGGGGAACAATAATGGAAATCCTTGCATTTTGAGGCTTTTTCTGTATTTTGTATTACTGTTTCAGAACAGGTAAATGCCACTGTTTTCAAACATGATAAATGTTTTACCTTGCTACAAGGTTGTCAAGGTCACAAAACCTGGAAGTTATTATTCCTTAAATCTGCCTAAAGGAGCTGAAAAATACCACCGTGGTTCCATGATGATCTGAACCTGTGCCTTGTGTTTTCAACCTTTGGTCATTCCCCAATTTAAAAAACTATGGCTATGGCCAACCAGGTTTTTTTCATCACACACACCCACACACACACACACACACACACACACAGAATAAAGAAGCCTGTTGTCACTCCCAAGTCATCACACACTGGTATTTAATCTTTAGCCCTTGGATACATCTATCAACATCCTCCTTACCGCTATAGTGTTCATGCACACCAGGTACAGAAGTTAGTGCACACCCTTCAGTTGTTTTTCTTGTTCTACCCATTACCCAGTCCATTTTTTTCCTAACTTTAACGGTGACATTTTGTCCTCACCATAGCCCCGTTTTGGTGCCTAAAACTAACCGACAACCTTTGCATTCAAAAAAGCCATTTTTAGACAGAAAGTTAAAAAAAATGTGTCAAGAGCCAAAACAAATACTCCAAGTCCTTACATACCAACATCACATACCACATCACATAGTATGTGATGGATCCCTTACCTGGCAACACCAATTTTCTCATTTTATTATTTTTGTCTCTTATTTTTATTATTTTGTCAATTTTAATCCATTTTTAAAATCAATTTGTTCATTTTTTCATTATTTTAACTTGATTGTTCATTTCCTTGATTGTTTTTTTCATTTTAATTGAATTTAATGATTATTTTTTTCATTTTTTCTTTTTTTTTGTTCTTTTTGCATAGTGTTTAGTTAGCATTTTCTTTATTTTTGCTCATTTTTTAATTATTTTATTCATTTTTGGGAATTTTGGTTCATTAACTAGATTATTTTGTGGAATATTTCACACATTATTTTTGTTTATTTTTGTTCACGTTCTTGCAGGGTGTTACTTTTTAATCTATTTTCATTCAGTTGATTTATTATTTTAGTAATTTTTGTGATTTTTTTGGTTCATTTTTTTATTATTTTGTCCAGGTTTGTCTTATTCTTGCAAGATTTACTTGTTTTTTATAGTTTTGTTCACATTTTTGCTTTTTGTGGTTCATTTTCTTGATTATTTTGTTCATTTTTTAGATTATTTGCATCAGGTTTGTCATAATTATTGTTCAATATGCAGCTAATAGTTTCTTCTTTTTGCTGATTTAGTGCTTATTTTGCCCATTTTGAATTATTATAATATTTTATACATGTACGTCACTGGACAAAACCACAGGAGCCAATGGGGAGGGGCTAAAGAGCCACATGTGGCCCTGGAATTGCAGGTTGCATACCCTTGACCTAACCAAATCATGACACTGGATGTCAGTCAGACGAGCCCATATTAGGCACTCTAGGCTAATTTTGTCAAAATGCGACATCCTGGCTGGCCAACCATCAGTGTGTCAGGATTTGGGTGTGATGATGTGTAGGAAATTCACATTAAACTCTAGTCTTTTTTGGCAAGTGACATTTTTCATTTTATGTTTTTGAAGGATGTCTCTCCTGACCTGACTCTGTCCTCCAAGATTTCTCCTCTCGCTTCAGTTGTACATATTGAGGATAATGCATTCATTTGTCACTTTTGCAATGTTTGCAAGTCCAAGAAATGTCCTGTTTTATGCCTGTTAACCTCTACTAAAGCAGTGGATGCTTATGCTGCCTGTTGTTGTGTTTGTCAGCAAATTTATGCAAAAAGTAATGAAATGGATTTTGTTGACAATTTCAGGAAAGGTTTGAAATGTCCCAAGGAGTGATGGAATGATTATAAATTATGACATTTGGGTGGTGATCCAAATCACTGTGGGGTACAGGTTTTTTTTTTTTCTAAGTTTACCATTAGTTTGTGTTTAGTTTGTTTGAATGAGGGCAAATCACTAAACAGACACCATCTGGTGTCTCTCAGAGGAACTGCAGCTTGATCTGCCTTTGCAGAGGTTTGTGCTGCCTAATATTCCTCATGTAATTATGATGACTGCTTGTATCCGCCCTTACTTTTCTTTTGAGATTTGAGGATACATTGAGTTAGATAACAGGGCCTTAGTGGCTTTTTGGATTTATCACTATGCCCATAACAAGCTCCACACACACACACCCCCCCCCCCCACACACACACACATACACACACATG
>JAQQAE010005382.1:0-17683 GCA_029823295.1 Pseudamia nigra | reverse complement strand
TCCTTATATCACTTGTTGCCAGCTGAAACATAATCACCCATGCAGAAATTATCCAATGGGAGGCTTGTACCTATTTGATTAGTTAAATCTAAGTGATGACCTTTTTTTTGGCCAGGCAGTGTATTTGTGCATACAACATGGCTGCTTTGATTGACAGGTGTGTCTGAGTTGGAAGCTTCAGTTTCATTCAAACCACCTCAGCTCCTTCACAATTCACATCTGAGTCAATTTTTTGATCATAGTGAATAGGCAGAGGTGCCTATATGATAATGCCCAGAGGCTCCTAGTTTGAGCTTCCAAACAGAGCTACACAAAAATTAAGTATGTGTGACATGGTGGCTTTGTCCAGCTTTTATATGCAGTCTGTGTTCTCAAAAAAACTTCCTCACAAACAGTGCTTTTATGGTGGTGTTGAATGCAATGCTCAAATCTTATAGAAAACAAATTAAATTATTTATTTATTACACCAGATCAGACTGTGACAAGCCCACTCTGGACAGACTTTCTGATACTTCTATCATGTTCTTGTTTGCACAAATAGTTTTGTCCACTCACTAACAATTCTAGGATAAATGGTCTTGCACTTATATAGCGCTTTTCTACCCTACGGAACTCAAAGTGCTTTACACTGCTTTCCATTCACCAGCCACACACACATTCATACACCAGTGACACTCACTGGGAGCAATGTGGGGTTCAGTGTCTTGCTCAAGGACACTTTGGCCTGTGGACATGAGAAGCCGGGATTTGAACCGCTAACCCTTTGGCTCCTGGACAACGCACTCTACCTATTGAGCCACAGCCACCCATAGATAAAATATTATAAAACACCTGAACAGGGAAAGAGTTACTCTAAACTACATGTACAGTTTGAATGATCTATGTCAGTTAATAAAAAGTTATGCCCACTTTTGCATTAGCTCATATGAACTAATTTCTGAAAACGCTTGACCTTCTGAATTGTGTTTCCTGCTGTATGTGTTGAGTAAAGTTTTGCCTGATGCGCTACCTGCACCTTCCTCCCGACGGACTAATGGGTCCCGGGTTGTCCACTGCAGACCAGATGTTGGTGTTATAAAAACTAATAATAAACACAGTAATGTCAAGATTCTGTGTAGTTGTACTCATCCTGCCAGTCATTCTGGAGACATCTCTGTTTTCATTGTAGTCTTTTGAGAAGTTAAAGCTACGATTCTATGAATGTTCATGAGAGAAATTTATTCTCAGCGTTGATACCATATTAATTTCTCTTAATACATCCATGACATGATTTCATAAATTGGTAATTGACAAGTAGTTTTCACATATGAGGAATTTGTCTTGGTGCCATAGTGCAGTTCACATTAAATAAATAACTAGAAGGAAAAAGACTCTTACATACATCCATACAAATGGGGTTGAGTGGCAGAGTTAGTAGTAGAAGAGAAATAACTGTTCAAATAGTGTGAGGTTTTGGTCCTGATGGGCCTCAGCTTCCTGCCAGTGGGAAGAGGGTCAAATAATTTGTGTTCAGGGTGGGAGGGGTCAGCCACAATCTTCCCTGCCCGCCTCAGAGTCCTGGTGGTGTACAGTTCCTGAAGGGAGGGCAGGTTGCAGCTGATAACCCTTTCGGCAGGGTGATCCGCTGCAGTCAGCCCTTGTTCTTGGCAGTAGTTGCAGAGCACTAGATGGTGGTGGAGGTACAGAGGATGGACTCTGTGATGGAGTTGTAAAACTGTACCATCATGACCTTTGGCAGCTTGAATTTCTTCAGCTGCAACAGGACGTACATCTTCTGGGTGAGTGCTTAATAACTAGATGATTGTAGACTGGCCTTGCACATCATCTCACACTGTAATATGTCATTGAACTGCCTTTAGCATTGATTATGGCACACGTACCATGGCATCATTTCAATAAACTTATATTCATCCTTCTCATTATTTGTATCCAGAGATGCATTAATTTTTCATTAGGATCCTGTACTGATATAGAATCGGGGAGTTGCATAAGGTCTTCTCCCGCACATCCCAAATTTCCTCAGTGTGGTTCACGTCTGGGCTCTGTGGAGGCCAATCCATGTGTCCTGTTTGAGCCTCCACTGCCATCTGGGATGAAAAAAAATCAATTCACGGACAAAGAAGGAAGCAATGAGAAGCTCCTTGTTGCATCAGTTAGGGTCAAATAACCTGTTGCAGCTGAAACATATTGATCTCTGGAGTAACTATTCAATGGAAGGCTCTTATCTATTTCCTTTGTGAAATCCAGGTGATTGCTTCTTTGGAACAGGCAGTGTATATTAGATGATGTTAGACACACTATTGAGATGATTGATTTGTTGTTTTCCCCTTGGGGATTTTCACGTAGAGAGGCCAAACATTTGTTGGTTTAAGATTCTCAAATGTGAACATTTACTCCTTTCATGTTTTACATCAGCTTTAAGCATTTGCTTTGGTGTTTGCTGTTATTTATGTTAAAGGAGCACATACTGATTGATGTGTGCACATTCAGTTTGTTATATTTTAGAGGGTAAATAATAAATGGGTTAATCAATAAACTGTAGTGGATTAATGTAAGAAAAATCAACAAGATAAAAGTGATGCAAAATGATTTTATAGACGTTTAACAACTGAACTCATGTAAAACCACAAAGATGCAAAAAATGCATAAAATGTTCTCAGATTCAACGATTCTTGTTAATTTGCTTGTTGTATTTATTTATTTATTTTTAACTGTAATGACATAAAAGTCAGTGTACACTTTTTGTCTTTGACCCAGATTTCATATTTTTCTGCCTCATTTAGATTTTTTTCCCAATTTTTGCATCCATTATGATAATACTGTCACTATGTTTTTGTATTTGGGCTGTCAAAATTAATGTGTTAATCCGGATTAATTCATTTGCGTGATTAATTAGATTAAAATTTTTAACACAATTAACGCATGCACAATGCACAATAACTCAACATCCACAATTGCACCCATTGACACGGATTAACCGCTGGTTACTGGTAATGAACCAGTGTTACTTTCGTTGTCATTGTTTCCGTCATGAATATATTTTTGCGGACGAAAACGAAATGAAAATTCAAAATTAAGTCAACAATTGAGACCAAATCTACGACTAAATTGAGCGACATTTTCGTCAACGAATAAGAGACTAAACAGAAATAGACAGTGACGAAATCCAATCAAAACAAGGGAAAGATACGAGGAAACGACAAAAGAGCCATTCAAAAAATGGAAGAGGCCGGACTGGATGAGAAGAGAACCAATCAGATCGCCTTATTGTGCGGTGAGGACAAACTGCTACTGTTTTGAACATGTTCCCGGGAAGTTGACAGACAAAGAGACGATGATAAAAAGACGAGAAAATGTCCAGGACTGAGATAAAAACAAGACAAGAGATGAAGAGATGATGATAAAAGATGAGAAAATGTCCACAGCTGGGGACATTTGTGGTCCATTTTACGTTTGACAACAATGAAAACAAGATACAGTGTAAAGTATGCGGATGGACACAACAAATATGAAGAGACATTTTCAGAATAACCACCCGGATCTTTCTTCAAAGGTAAATTCATTTAGACTTTGTATTGTTTTATTGTGTAAAATATAATTGTATAAAAACTGCAGTTCACTAACGTTGTCTCCCACAAAATGAAAAACAACAAATGGGTATGAATCGTAATTAATCGAAATTAATCCAGTGACCCTGTGATTAATCAGATTAAAAATTTTAATCGTTTGACAGCCCTAGTTTGTACAGTATGTGTTCTGTGTGGCAGGTGTCTATCAATTATCTTTTTGTTTTGTGCCGTGTTAGTTTTTTGTCTTTTACATCATTTTTACTTTACTGTTTAATGATTTAGAACCAATATCAACAATGTTGTCATCTTTAAATATCATGATATAAAATACAGTGCTAAACAACTGTATTAGACCACCATGAAAATGAATGGATAATCATAAGAGAAACCTAAATATGATTTTGGGAATTGCCAATATTGTTAAATTAGTGCGACTGTGGCATAAACGTTATATTGGGTGGTGGTCTAATAAATTAATTAAGCAATTTGTTGTATATACATCATGAAAATGGCCATTACTGATGTCTCACCGAGCTTTAGTTGCAGTAACTCTAGAGTAGGAAGAATAATGGATAAAGAGCATTTAGAAATATGAGCATATGCAGGTATAAACAAGTGGGAATTTGATGTGTTGTTCATTTCTTTCCACATTTCTGTCCACAAAGCCCACATGTCCATTCAATGTGTCATCACAGTCAGAGACCCCAGGCCCTGCTGGGATAAAAACATCTCTGCGTCTTGTCAAGCAACGTTTCCTCCTGAGACCCAGATGGACGGATCGTTGTTGTACATCTCAGAGCATCATCATCCTGCGTTCAGTGGCCGTAGGACAGGTGTGGTCATTCAAGCAGCCAGCATCAGTCCCATCATCTCCCTTCGCCTCTCCATCATTCCCACTCGGTGCTGAGAGATGGGAAAACGGACAAACAGAGGAAAAATGGGGATAGAAAAGCAATTTGCTAACTCCATAAATTCCTGCGCCTGTGGTACCTATCCTTGGCCGTGGTGACTGCGAGCTATTATTTAGAATCTGGTAACCGATGCTTTCCTATTAACATTAAATGGGTTGGTGTCTGCCAGTTGTCTCCTGCGACACGTTTATGCTGGTTATTTACGACACCATACTGAAGGCTTTGCTCCGGGAGCTGCTCTGAGGGCCAGATCACAATGTGGCCCCATGCAGCAAGTCATCCTTAATATAGTGGGATGGGCGGGGGAGGGGCAGTGACTTAATTTACAGTCTATAACATGCAGGAGATGGACCTTGTCAGAGTCTGAGGTAGAATGCAGTGTAGGAAGATGGAAGAGAACACCCAAGAACTGAGTGATGAGAGGAAAACACGTTCTCACAGTAAAATGTTTCATATTAGTGGTTAGTTGATTGTCACGATTAATGTCAGATCCTTATTTCATTTGTCTAAGGAGCGATGTTTGGATGTGATTGAAAACCGTAGAAAACCACTTGATTTCTTTGCATTATTAATGATTAATTTAAAATGCAACCAGACAATGATCATGTAAAAGACAAGAATTATTCCAAATGCTTAACAGACAGAAACAAATGAGCAAAATCTGACTTGTTGTCACTTTAGAACATATGCAGGCATTTATAGCATGAAATCAAAATGTACAAAATAATCAAGAAAACTAGTAAAACAGAATTAAAATGAACAATAAATAAACTCAATGAACAAAATGCATAAGATGAATGGAAAGAAACAAAATAGTCCAGAAAATCTCCACAAAATGAACAAAAATAAACTTAAAATCTAGAAAATTTGCAATCTGTGAAGAGATTGCACAGGATTGCTGACTCAAAATAGATGAACTTGCTGGAAAAGTTCAAGAGTTCAATTAACTATTCAGTGTAGTAGTAATCAAAGGATCACTGGGGCATCCGAGGATGAAAAGAACAGGATGTGGAAATACAGCCTATACTCAACAAATACAGATTTTTAGGTAGCCTTTCTTAGGTAAAACCAAAACAAACTAACTCTTTCATTTCTTCATATGGATCTGCTTGTATGTTGATTGTCTGTTGTCCTGATGTCCCTGAACGCCTCCTGTCTCACATCCACATCTGACAGACACTAATCCGTGAAGCTCAGTCTCACTCGGATGATTCGAGCCCATTTGGAGGGAGAGTTTAGACTCAGAAATAGGGATAAAGTTATAGAATTAATCAAATATCAGATGAAACTACAACAAACTAACAACTTTAAATAAACTCAAGTTTGTTGAGGTTTAAAAACTTCTAAGATGTTCCCTGTTGTCGGCGGCGTCTTTAAACGCCCCCAGAAGGTGTGATGTGATTTTTGTGTGCACAGATAATTGATTCTCGATCTGCTTGTATGTCTTGTGTAGCAGGTTGTTTATTAAAAATGTTTCTGTGAAAAGAGATGAAAAGTAAAAGAGTGCACCTGTTTCCTCTGTGCTTCAACTCTGCAAGAGGAGCCAGGATGTTTCTTAGTCTTGTCTCCATGACTGATGCTGACTTTGTAGTTTTGCTTTTTGTCTAGATTTGTTAACATGTGCAAGAGGGATTTGATTAATGTTCACCTGATTTTTGAAAACAGTGTTCGAGGAAGACAGTTCCCTGTCTGATGGTAGCATGCCTGAGTGCATGAATGATTTAGAGGATGATTGTCATTTACGACTGGTTTAGGATTTAATAAGGTTTGAATGTCGTAATATGGGGGATGTTTTTAGTCGAGCATCAAACATTTTATTTTCTGTGTTCTGGTGACTTGTGAATGCATCGGTTTGTGCCTGTTTTGCACAAGATTATGAAAAAAATGACCAAAATAATCCAGAAACTGAGCAAAATAAGGAACAAATTGAGTAACAGTGAACAAAGGGGATCAGGGAAATTAATAGAATTTTTTTTTAATCAAGAAAATTAACAAAATAAGCCACAGAGTGAACTGAGTAATTTACAAAATGAAGAGAAACGAACTAGAATGACCAAGGGAATTGAGAAAATAATAAAAGGTCACCAAAAAAATCACTAAATGGAGCAAAACTGTATAAGTTTGTAAAAAAAAAAAAAGGAAAAAACCCAGCACAAAATAAGCAATAAAATGAACAAAACAATCAAAAGCAATAAAACTGACCACAAAATTAATAAAGAATTTATTGTCAAGAAAATAATTAAAATAATAAAGTGTACAAAATTGGAGAAACAAGGGACCATATACTGTAAGTTGAGATGTTAGAAATGTTTATGTCATTGATTTATTTTTTGTCATAATGAGAATGTTTGATGTTGTACACATTTAATTTAATATAAGCAATGTATGAGGTGAAAAGGATAGGCAAAAAAAATAAGCTTTGGCTTCTAACCTATTCCTGTTTTGTTTTTTTTTATGTTTGCTGTGATGGTTGTGCTGAGTGCAATGATTGATGTACAAACCAAAATAACATATGATGTGATATGGTATATGATAAAATTATCATGATAGTGTTTAGAAAAAATAGATTACAGAGAAATGCACTGATTTTGTTCACAGTGTGAGCCTCTCAAATCACTGTGAAATGAGAGAAACAAAACAAAATAATGAACCAAACAAATGAACAAAATAAATGAAAACTGACATAAATGACGGAAACATCAACATCTATTCAAAAAATGAAATGAGCCACACAATCAAGAAAATAAATAAAAATGAACAAAAATAATAAAGAAAACAAATAAAATAAATAAACAAATATTGAATTAAAAAAGACTCCCCTAAATTGGGAAAAACACTGTCATGCACAATAACGTTGTTAAAGCGATCTTGACCACTAAAATATTCAGCTCTAAAGTAAAAGAAAGAAGTTTGTTATGGATATTTTGTTGTTTTTTTTCTGAGTTTGCACATGAATCTGTGGTAGTTCTGACCTTGTTTAGACAGTTTACAATGTGTTTTTGGTGCAGCTGTTGCATGGAAAAACTGAGTTAATTTATGGTTTTCTTTCATTAAAACAGAGCTAAGCCAACAGATCTATGACGTAGTGTCGTTATAAGTGTGTGAGTTTGTGGTTGAAGGAGAAACATTGATGATGCCTGTTTACATGACCATAAAAATTCGATCACTAAGGACGAATCAGATAATTGTAATAATCGGATCTGACAAGTTTACATGCACTTCAGTAATAATAAATGTGATAATTGAAAAAAACTGGTTATTTTTCAGCCACTCATTGGATTTCTTTCCCAGTAGTACGTAGTGACATAAGAGTCAAACTTGCTGTAATTTTCACAATATCTGGTCTCATCTTATTGAACATGGCGGCGCCCGTAGTCTGAGTGTTAGCTGTCCAAATGTGGGAGATAATAGGCCTACAATACGGGCCACATGCTGCTGCTGTCCTTCGTTCATACTCCATGACGACAAAACGACAACTAGTTCCTCCACTCCGTCCTGCAAACTGTCACTTCTGCTTTCTATGTTTTGTTTTTTTTTTAACACATGCACAGATGGAAAAGAAATGAATAAATGAGATGAACAGATATGCATTCATGCACAGACATCAGAGTATTGAGGAGAAATCTAGATGTGTTAATCCGATTTCTAATACTGCAATCAGACAACTGCCGGATTGGATTTTTAGTGCGCGTGTAAACAGTATTTATTGGAGACAAGACAATTCATACTTTATTCAGTGAGTGAGTCTGTGGATAGCTGTGTCGACTATTAATTCTATGGTGGTTTTAGTAGCTGTGAACACGTTCTGGACTGAAACTACATCCCATTGGAGATTGGAGTTGGATTTCCTTTTGAATGACAGCACCACACATAATCCCTTTAATAGTGCATTTGAGTACAATATGACTGTATCATTGAAATTCAAAGTTACATCTACCACTCATCCCCAGTCCACTCTGGTGTACTGTATATGTATAGCTTTTCACTGCAGATGTAGACAATGCTTTGGTCAATAGCATCGTATCAGCCTCGCTCACAGTGGCTCTTCTCTAATTGGAGTTAATGGCTCCTGCACTGACTTCACCAAACTTCTTGTGGCTGCAGCTGACGTCGATTCCCCTGCTGCAGCATCTTTTCACATGCTCACTATTGTTACCCGTGCATTTTATCTGCAATTGAATCCAGTGCTGTAGCGTCAGGGATGATTAGAGTTGTGGCTCCCAACCGTAAAGTAGGGAACTAAAAACTGCATCATGGAACTTTTTTCAGCAGGCTGCCAATTTGTGTATTATTTTGTCAATTTTTTTGCTCCTTTTTCTTGATTCATTTGTTCTTTTTCTGTTCATTTTATTAATTATATTGTTCATTTTCTTGGTCCCGTTGCACATTTTTGTATATTTTATTGACTGTTATGTTCAGTTTTATTCATTTTCTTCACTATTTGTTTTTTTTCTGATTTTCTGAATTATTTAGTTCATTTTAAATATGTTTTTATCAGTTATTTTTTAAATCTTTGTCATTCAGTTTGAATTACATTGATCATTTTTATTCATTTTATTAATTATACTGTTCATTTTATTGAATTTGGTGCCTTTTTGTTCAATTTATGGATTATTATGTTCCTTTTATTGATAATTATGTTAATTTTTTATTCATTTTCCTTTATTCCAATGCTCATTTTTGTTTATTTTCTTGATTACCGTAACTTGCTCATTTTTCTCAATTTTTTTCATCATTTTGTTATTTTTTTATTGCGGTTTTGTTGAATGATTTTTTTTTTTCATTTTCTTATTTTTTATCAGCTTTTTTGTTTACTGTTATTCATTTTGAATTACTTTGGATTTTTTTTTCTGTTATTTACCTCTTTATATTGTTTGTGTTATTTTCCCTCATTGTGTTCTTAAATTAGATACATTTTATTAAATATGTTGCTCAATTTCTGGATTATTATGTACATTTTATTGATTATTTTGTTTGGTTTTATTCATTTTCTTGAATGAATGACTGAATGATTGTAAGGAGTTTGGCTATTTTTCCTCAATTTATGATTTTCTTTATAGTTTTCTTAAATAGTATTCCACATTTTTGTTCATTTTATTGGTTATTTTGTTAATGTTCTAGAGTGCACCTCAGTCTCTAGGCGGTAGGGGTGTTGTCAATGTCTCGCCGGCAGAGCATGGATGACCTTGGCCTTTAGGTAAAGTTCAAAGGTCAAATGATCTGAATTTCTTGTTAGCTCGATATCTCTTGAATTGCAAACCCATCCAGAACTGGCTGGTAATTAGACTGATGGGTTCATCCCGCTGATTATCATGTTCACTTTTGTTCATTTAGTGCTTAATATGTTAATTTTGATTTAATATTATGAAGACCACCCTATGCTTCAATCAAAATGAACAAAATAAGTTCTATCTTTTTCCTATTCATCCCATCTCCTATACTTTATTCTCATACATCCTAATTCTTTTTTCATGTGAAGGCATCTGAAATGTTACGATAGGTGGATTAAATTCCATCATTTCGTTGACTTCTTTCCACTGGTCAGACTCCATCTTCTTCCCATGTGCTTCTATGCTCCAATTAAAGCTGACATGTTGTGATGTCCTGATCAGCTCGCTGTCGTGTCTGTCTCGGTGACCTCGGCTGCTCTCGGCTGTCCTCCACTGCTCGGTTACGCAGCCTCCATCGTGTTTTATCTCTGCTTAAAATTCACACTGCACACTGCTGATATTATACAGGGAGCATGTGTTGTCGCTCGTCCCATACCTGCCTTCCACACTGTTTTTTATCTCTTCGATGCAGATTAAAGGACCAGGACGAGCTAATTTAGATAATTGCCGTGAGTCTTCAGGTTTCGGATCATTTTAAAGACATGATGAACTGCTTAGAGCGATTTGAAATCCCTTCTTACGACACACAAGGTGATGAGCTCATTAGTGATGACTCGATCTTGCACCGTTCCCTGGTTCACCTGTAGGCGATGGAGGAGAGAATGAAAAAAACCCTCCTCTGTCTTACTTTGAATTAAATATTTATCTGTTGTGCTCTGGTAGGTAATGCCTAATGTCAGACTTTTAATGAGATGAAATGTTAAAATGTGTAAATGAGATCACAATCTGCAGCACACGATCAATTCATGGATTCACGTCTACATTTAAAACTACAAAAAGGCTTATGAACAGGTTTTCTGAGATCTTGCTTGAAATTTTGATTGTTGAACCTTTGATTTGCTATCTTCTGTTGATGTGTTAATGTATCAGTTTGTACCTATTTTACTTAGGTTTATGAAGGGAACAAAGAAAACAAATAACAAAATACTTAAAAATACTCAGCAACATGAACGGAAATGGAGAAAATGAACAAAATTGGCAAAAAATGAACAGAATAGTAAAGAAAATACTCCTCGGCACAGACCTCCTCCAAGGCAGCATTTCCCCGATGTGCACAGCAAAAACAACCTGTTCTTGCAGTTTGACACATTTAAATCCGCTAATAAGCAGCTGAGCTGGATTTGGCACAAACACCAGCATCGAAGATGAACAGTCTGATTCATATCAAGCCATATGATGAGGTTTACTTTGTTAAAAACAATGTAAACTTCCATAAGCGTCTACACAGACCTCATAACACGCTTCGTGGTCGTGACTGTGTAGTAACGTGAGGCCACGCCCCCTTGTAGAGGAAACAAACACCTGCTCATACAACCTGGAATATAAATACAAAACCAGCCCAAATAAAAGCACTAAAATTAAATAATCTTCTGAGTTCCCCTCACATCCCATGTAAACTCTGGACTCTGACCACAATAGAACAGGGTAAATGTAGTAAAAATTCAACTTTGACTCATCTATCATGTCCATTCAGCCTCCAGGTACTAGCTTGCTACTAATATACACAGCTAGCACACTACTAGTTTATCTTATTTAAAGTGGATCTATTGTTTCACAGTCAAAATTATTATATTCTTTTAAATTTTTTCCCATGCTCCTCACTCTAGTTCAGATACTTGGAATTGCTTCCTACAAATACCAGCTATTAATGAGTCTTTATTTATTTATTTATTTATACTGGTGTGAAAAATGCCTAAATCAGAGACTAAATCCAGACTAGTGTGTCCTCTGGTGACCTTTCCTGTCCGACAAATATTTGACACTTAATTTTTCGCCTTTATCTCTGAGCCCTACCTGAACCTGTGTGAGTTTAACTTGTCATTCCTGATGTGACTTCCCTCAAGCTGTATCGAGAGCGATGGATCACAAGTGGAACAATTCAGCAGTGAGGGTTATCGTTCATTGTCTGGAATCGTCTCAGGCATGATAGTTTCTCTTCTCTCTGCTGCCTGACTTTGAGGTGTCTTTCCTTCCTTTCGTACAGGTTGACAGGTTAATATTAGATAAGACCTGCCTTCTTGACGTCCAGGAGACAGACGGTGAGACAAATGACGACCACTTGACTGAGACATAAGTAATAGAGATAACGATTAAAACTAAGGAATAAGTCAATCAGTTTCTGCTGAGCTGTAATGTGAAATAAATCTTTTTATAAGTATTTTCAGATGTGCAGTTAAACTGTTTGCTCATGTTACCTCAGGACTGGTCCAGACTCAGACGTGAGTCATTACACAACATAAAAATCTATATTTGATCTCCGTTGAACAGTCGAATCTTCAGCAGTAGACAGACAGTCTGCTGTATCTGCCTTCTGTTTGTTTCTCTTTTCATAACTTATGTTCACTTTGACACATCAAATCAATAATGCATCCCATTAATAAGGAATCAAGAACACAGTGGATCAGTGTAATGTGCACTCAGATCTGTGACTGTGGAGTAAAAATAGCAGCACTTTGTTACAAGTTAAAGGACATATTGTGCAAAAATGCTTTAAAAAAATACATAATGACAATATTTAAATTACGAATCTCTTAGTTGTCACATCTAAAAATCTGGAGCTATGAGTAGTACTGTAACTATATGTTCACATGCACACCAATAGTCCCCTATCTTTCCAAATATTAATACTGTGAATTGGACAGGTGGCATGTAATCATTATATGGCTGCATATTCTGGCTGTTTTCTGTGCTTTCTGACAAAGGCATGTGGGTTGAGAGTGTTACAGTTTTAGGAGGATTTGTTGGACGTGTATACAGCAAATATGGAAAACAGAAAGTAATAATATAAAATAATAATAAATACACAGAATAAAATAAAATATAGGTTCAGCTGCAGCTACAGACAAAGATCCTCTATGGCAGGGGTGGGCAACGAGGGCAGGGATCCTGCTTGTTTTCCAACTGTCTTGTCCCGACCCACTGCATCTTCCAGCTTCTGATTGACTGAATCCACCTGATCGAGGTCATCAACAGAGGGTAGAAACAGTCGGAAAACCAGCAGAGACAACAGCCCTCAGGTCATGGAACTGCCCTCCCCTGCTTTATGGTTTCAATGGACGCTCTGAGTTAAAGGCCACGTTTCCAGTCTGAAGGAGAGACACACTTACTTTTTAACATTGTGACAGAGAATATCAACAGGTTTTGAGATATGCATGAACATAAAAAACAGGAAGGGTGTCTTGGCATCTATTATGGATAAAAAACAGCCTGATTATAATCAGGGTGTTAACAGCTGCGGTGGTATTAGTAGGAAGCTTATTGTCACCAGTTATGTAAACAGCTTATGAGAAAAATTTCAGAAATGGGAAAAAACTGTTAGTGTGAATGGAAACTAATCTCGGTAATTTCATTTTTGGATTATAACGTGCATTCATAATCAGAGTCTCGAGCACAGCAACACCAGGAACATCAAATAGAAACTTTCAGGTATAAATCCTCCTCACTTCTCTCTTCATGGAACCAACATGTGAAACATTAACAGAATAACAAAAAGCAGGCAACTTAGCCAACAAAAAAAAATCAACAAAATAGGAAAAATGAGCAAAATAATCAATAAAATATTAACAAAGTGCCCAAAATTAGTCAAATAATCATCAAAATATTAATAAAATGAACAAAATAGAAAGTTAATATAATTGAGAAAATATTAACAAAATTACAGATCATCAACAAAGCCAATGAATATTTGCAAAGTAATCAACAAAATATTTAAATTAAACAACGTTAAGAAAATGTTTCATTTATTTATTCTATTCAAACCAGAATTTAAAACAAAAGGAAAGAACAAAACCCTGGCAGAAATCAGACTCTTTGAAGTTCGAAAAGGGTTTAGGATGAAGTGAAACACTTATCTAGTCCAAACCCTTTTTTACCAAACTTTAAATCAGTAACTCAAAGTTAAGGCTTTCTCAGCCTCACATAAGGATATTCAGTGTTTACAGCATTACATTTATACTATATTTAATATTTAACACAACACAGATCACTGTAATACAAAGTATACACTGTTTTTAATAAACCTCTTAAATGATTAAATAATAGTAAAAATACACAAAAGACAGTATATTAGACTATAATAAATAAGTTACTCACTACTTGACACTTTTCTACTCTTACTCAAATACTTATTTTTCTTCTTATTTTTCTATTTCTGAGTCATTATATACGATCACATGGGCACTGTTTCTGTTTACTGAGCAGCCATTTGTTTTTCCAGATAAAGGGAGGCATGGCCTTTTATGCCAACCTGATGAGTTTGAGAGCATTATCTTATGAAAAGAGCAATACGTTCTTTTGTCAACATCCATACAGAAGTATTTAAAAGACAGATATTGTATAAGTGCCATAAATATAAAATTGTTAAAATATGGGATTTTTAAATGAACCGGAATGAACCATCACACCACAGCCTAAGGCAGGGGTGTCCAATCATTGCCACAAAGGGTCGGGACACTGCACATTTTCTTTCCAACCAGCCTCTTCAGCAGATGATTTCACCGAATTCCTTCCCACTGGTTGCAGTTCAGTGAAAACACCTGCTTTAATGATTGGCTGGAAAGAAAACCTGCAGTGTCTCGGCCCTTTGTGGCAATGATTGGACACCCCTGGTTTACACTAACAACACCATAATATGACAACGTCTAGCACTGCTTGGTGGAGTTTTACCTTGTATAGCGGTTAAAGGCTAGTGGTTAGTTAGCTTTCCCTGCGCTGGCACTTCCGCCAGATGTCCAAATATGGTTGCATCCTGTTTTTGGCTCCAAAATGCTGTCAAAGTTGACACTAAAGCCAGCTGCACATAGAGAAACAAGACTGATCCCAACTCAACTCTATGAGTTCAGTCGCCTTGTACATGATCAAATGCACCTCGCATACAGCTGCAGATTAACACCACAACTCACCCCTGGGAACTGGCGCCATCTATCAACAGTAAACATTGATTGCATTGTGACACACATGTCCACCAATGATAAGTCGCCAAGTTGAGTCGCAACCGCCGCACATCGCAGAGACTGACTCCGGGTGATTCAACATGTTAAATCGGCATGATTTCTGTCAGGACGACATTAGGACTGAAAAATCTGGATCAGGAACCACCGCACATCAATCCGATTTCCAGTCGGGTTGAGACGAGGTAAGTCACATTTCTCTATGTGTGGCCAGCTTAATATACACTCTATAGCACAAACTCTCTTCAAAATTTGAGCCATTTCTGTTAATCTTTTGGTGTTTATGGTGCATTCTGTTCTTTTACTACTATTCTTCTGCCACATGAACTGTACTGCGCTAGAGTGCCCCCGCAATGTCCGGTGGCACTGCACCATTTTCAACTGTGCATACCGCATGCGTTATTTGCGTTAAAATTTTAAAGCAAAATCATCATGCAAATGATTTAATCTGGATTAACGTTAATTTTGACAGCCCTAATTACAGTATATCTCCATTAACAGTTACAGTGGGGTGGATGGGGTGTTTATCATCCATTATTCTTGACTTTCTCACACCTGTCCTGGCTCATGAACATTGTTTTCTGTATAGTGAGTTTTCTGTCTTTCCATCTTTCCACCCTTTCCCCCTAATAACAAGTAGTTTTATATGCTCAAGCTTAACAAAACTGTAACCTGTCTGCACAAAGTTTTCAACCATATTTGAAGCAGGTGTTTCAGATCATATAAACTACATAAAATGATGAAAAATGTGTCTATTTTGCACAAGGAATGCCCCTTTTCTTTCATTTTCTCCATTTTCTTTCTTATTTTCTTATCTCTTCTTCCCTTGTTTTCCTACCCCTAACTTGTCTTTATTCCTTCACCTAACCATAACCGCTGTATTGCCCAGACATCTTTTGGACTAGACCACACAGTGAAAAATGACACCAACTCTGCTTTTTCAAAAAAAAAATGATCCCCTGGCCAAGAATCAGCTTGTGATGAATTGGGAGACAGAATGTGCGGGAGCACCATGTATCGACAAAAGTACTGGGCATAACTTTGAAACTATGTACACTACCAGTCAAAAGTTTGATCACAATTTCTCCAACAGTGGCTTTACCCTTTTTTTTTGTTTTTAACTTTGTCCATTAAAACTGAAGGCACCCAAACTGTGAAAGATGGAATTATGTAGTCACCTGGAAAGCTTTTCAGTTCACAGGTATGTATGGTTAACAGGTAATTTATGGTTCTCTCAGTTTGGATGTTTTCAGTATATACAATGTTTAAATAATAAAAAAAGAAAAAAAACATTAAATGAGGTGTGTCCAAATATTTGACCAGCAAATCTCAACACTGGCAATGCTGATTAAAATTAATTATAGCATTATTAAGAAAAACAACCTGTAAACACATTTTTGCAAATGGTACTCCGGAAAATATGTCCAGAAACATGTCAGTGCGGGTGAGATGGTGTTAAAACTGCAAGTAACTGAACAGTTGATATTCAAATAGACACTTTTTCCTTCATCCCATGTGCCATGTCTTTGATTCAAAAAGTGTGCACTTGTCTGTCAGTGCATTGAATACAAAGGCCTCAAAAGCAAACAGAAAATAAGAAAAGGCTTATCAGAGAGAGAGGTTTCTCGTGACAGATCCACATTTTGCTGTGTGTTCAGGATGTCTACCCCATCTCCGTCTCCTCATGAATAAATTAAACACAACACACACTCTCGCACACTCTCTCTCTCTCTCGCTCACTCACTCACTCACACACACACACACAGAGAGGAAGGTCATTCATCAGTCGACTTTTCTTTCTCACACCCATCACAGTCACCTGGTAACAGCAAAGCATGCCAGTTCGCCCACTATCTATTTGCATTTAAAACTACACCACTCCTCTGCAGTTTTTCACCTGCATTTATTTTTATATTCGTCAAGCCTCTGAAAGCAAAATGTCTGCCTTACACTTTATGCACTTCTATTATAGGTGTATTTATCCTCCTGCAAGTGTCCAAAATGTTTTACACGCTCAAACAATGCACTCACTCACAAAAAACTATAGTTCAGCAAATCATAAGCATTTCTGAATGCAGAATAAGTTCATAAATCATTTTTCCTGAAAGCGTTGTACAAATAATTAAACCATTGCAGCCATACACAGACATACGGCTGCTTTATGAAAACCATTAATTTTAACATTTAGTCATTTGCCATGTGAATTGCCTCCAAAATAACATAATATATTGGCTACAAATAGAAAAAGTGACAATGTATAATTGTTGGCAGTGTAATAAATCATGCTGGGTAAAATGGGTTTCCTAATCCACTGAGCATGATGATGTGCTTTGTATCTTTAAAGTTATTTGAAAACACATTTTACAGAATAAGGGATTGTGTTTTTACCAGGTAAGAAAAACAGAGGAGGAGATTCTGACCGTGGCAAAACATAAGTCGATTTGATGCACATTATGTTAATGTCTTAAAGAAGAAAAATAAGTCTTTAAGTATCCTTTCACATGGTTTTAATTTTCCAAACCAAACAATTTGAAATGTATCTCATTGTGTGAAAACAAGCTAAATACTCATTTGATCCACTGTTTTAATCAGACGTGTTGCCCACAGACAAACAGGTATTAACAATATCAGCATGGCTTGAGCAAATTGAGAAGCAGTTACATTTATCTGGAAATGCTTTAAGCTAATCAAAGTCAATTATTTCAAACACTCATGTGAATTGAGTCAAATCTAACAATAGTGCATTTGCTGCTGTTTGTGGGGGTTGGTGATGCTACAGGTCGGGTGTAAGTGTTTTTCACAGTATATGTTGGTGTTTTGATTCACTGCTGCTGCTCACTCCTTTTTCCCTGTGTTTCAGAGAG